>CM061045.1:86991224-87078724 GCA_030762985.1 Adelphocoris suturalis
ATTAGTTTTGTATTGTTGAGAAACTACTAAATTGAAAAGACTCATAAAAGAAAAATTAAAATCATTTTGTTTCATTATCAATTTTTATTAGATTTTTTTTTTTTTTTTTTTTTTTTTTTTTTTTTTTTTTTTTAACCTCAAAAATCGGGGATGGTGGTGGTGTTTTACGTTTTTTATCCATTTTTTACAAATATCTCAACAAACATAACCTATACTGTGCAAGTGAAATCTCAAAAACAACTTTACAAATAATGTAAACAAGACACGAGTAATAGAGTCATCTAACTAACTAACTAAACTAACTAACGCAACTAAACAGTGTTTCCAAAACCAGCTCTGGAGCGAGTCTGCAGTCCGCGCCGTGTGTACGCCGCGGCATTTTTTACCAGACACTAGGTACACAACATGTCCCGCTGTGCGCGTCCCTGCCAACCTGAATTCGAACTAGCGTCAACTGGCAATGGAAATAAGATCCCTTATGGGTAGCTAAGTTCTGCAATTATTTAAGAGTTGTTGACGTAACCTGTGGTGTGGTGGATTGCTTATCGGTTCTCAAAGGTGAAAGACCCAGACTCTAACTTCGTTATTCTAATTTGTTTTAAATCATACTTTAAAACGTCATTTAGATCTATTCGTCTAAATAATCTGTATTTTACTAATGGATTGACTACTTGATGCTATGTATTTTTGAGATGCGAGCTTGCGAGAACCACGACAATCTGACGAGATTAGTTAAAACATCATGATTTATCAGTATTACTCCCTCCATTCACCCCCTTCCATAAAGAAATTTTAAACTCCTAATATACGTTCCAAAACGAGACTGAATTCATAGTTGAACAAAAGAAGAATCACGAAAATCAGACTAGAATTGTTAAAGCAACATGATTCATCAGTATTACCCCCTCCCATGATGAAATTTGGCACACCTGACATACCTTCCGAAACTATATTGAATTCGTGATGGAACAAAATGAGAATCACAATAATTGGTCGAGATTTGTAGCTAGGGAAGCGCTTGAAAGAATCGGTAATTATCCCCTCCACCTCGACATCAAATCCGAAATACCCAATGTTTTTTGCACAACTATACTGAAATTGGAGATCTTCTTTGTACTCAATGGATGGGGAATTTAACTATTCACCAGATTTCAACTGTGGGCCACTGTGCGCTGGAGGTATTAATATCAAAGGATTCTACTGTAGAAATTGATCATACTCACCAAGATGGATACATCCACGTCGTAGATGTGGTAGTTGTTGTTGTGATAGTTCTTCTAGTGGGCCTAGCTGTACTGGCTGTACTAGCTGGACTGGCTGGAACAGTTGGCCTGGCTGTTGCAGCAGTTGCGGCTGGAGTTACAGCTGGAGTTACAGCAGTTGGTCTGGCTGTAGGGGCTGGAGTTGCAGCAGTTGGATTGGCTGTTGGGGCTGGAGTTGCAGCAGTTGGTCTGGCTGTAGGGGTTGGAGTTGCAGCAGTTGGTCTGGCTGTAGGGGTTGGAGTTGCAGTAGCTGGTCTGGCTGTAGGGGTTGGAGTTGCAGTAGCTGGTCTGGCTGTAGGGGTTGGAGTTGCAGCAGTTGGGGCTGGAGTTACAGTAGCTGGTCTGGCTGAAGGTGTTGGAGTTACAACAGTTGGCCGGGCTGTAGGGGCTGGAGTTACAGTAGCTGGCCTTGCTGTAGCGGTTGGAGTTGCAGCTGTTGGACTGGCTGTAGGTGCTGGAGTTACACCAGTTGGCCGGGCTGTTGGGGCTGGAGTTACAGTAGCTGGCCTTGCTGTAGCGGTTGCTGGCACAGTTACTGTTGGAATGGTTATCCCAGTCACTGGAGGAGTGAACCTGGGAGTAGCTGTTGTTGCCGGTGCTGCTGTTGTCACAACAGTAGTGATCGGAGGTATCGTGATTGGCCCAGCAGTGGGTGAGACTGGAGGCGGGGTGAACCTGGGGGTGGAGGACCCAGGGACAGTGACTGGGATAGTCACAGGGACAGTTGCTGGGGCAGCAGTGGAAGGAATACGAGTTGTGACGACTGGTGTCACAGTGACGCGAGCAGTCGTTACCGGAACTGTGACTGCTGGTGTAGTTATTGGGGCCGCAGTCGCTGGCACCACAGTCACTACCTGCTGAGCAGGGAAGGTTCCATTCACAATTATCACACCAGGAACTGGCCACACCACCACACTTGGGTACCATGGGTACGCGATCGTACCCGTTGGATAAGAAGGAACTATTATTTGTCCAGTCTGAAACAAAATCAAGAAATAAATCAATATAATAATGTTTGATTCACGATAATTTAGCCAAATCATAATAACATCACACAAGTTATACCCAACTAGTTTATTATTCTTTACTTTTGAATTAGGGAGTAAAACTCATTTATTAATCTGTAGGCGAGTTGTGCAAATATCACCATCCGACCCAGCAAATAAAGTTACAAGGTAAGTAAAATATGACCTTTTCAATGGCCTCTTCAACTCAAAAAGCTATTTTCCTGAATTAAACACTGATTTTTTCGTAAAGATATTTTTCCACCATTAAAACGTTCATTTTAGCGAATTTCTCTATAAATAATTTCTTAGGACAGCAATTTATGGGCACAATAAAGTCCAAAAGCTCTTTGAGACACAATATTAAGTAATGCATGCATTACAGGGACCTATGGCGTTTTAATTTACTGTGAGTGGTTCTACCAAGAGACCTGATACCTACTTCGAGTAACAGCAAAATATTTTCCCCCCCCCCCCCCCCCCCCCCTCTCTATCACTTCTCTTCACAAGATCCGTCAACAAAACATGTAAAATCCCCGATTTTCAGCACTTCTAAATCAAAAGATTAAAAACAAAAGGATGAGAAAAACGGCAACATCATGATTTTTCCGAAATATCCCCTAAGTTTACCCCCACCGTTAGAAATTTGATCCTTCCAGGTATCATGGATTACTGGACTGAAATTTGGATCGAACAATAAAACAATCACGGAAAACAGATGAGAATAGTGGAAATATCACGATTTATTATTATTACCCCCTCCATTCAACCCCTTCCATAATGATATTTGAAACTCTTAACATAGATTATAAAACTAGACCGAGTGCTTTATTGAACAAAAAAATAAGCACGAAAATCAGATGAGAATAGATTTAGGTACATAACAAACGTACGTACCTATTTTAAAATTTCGTTGATTAGATGTTTTATTTGGATTAATTTATTCGTTATTAATTAGTCGATTACAACAGTTCTTTTTTGAAAATAATTAACGAAAACGAATAACTTTTGGTTTATTATTTTCAATATTAAACCGTTGTATTTCAATACAAAATAAATATTAGTTACCCTTTCAAAATATGTACGTTTAAGTTTCAATTTGCGTAGAATCTAAATACGCTGCGAATTATTACACAAAGTTTTATTATTTTTGTATCTGATCATTTTTTATTTATTATAAGACCAATGGCCAATTACATTGTATTATATAAACGCGGAGTTCAATAAATACGACAAGAGATTAAATTAGATTGCATAACACTTGCAATTACTGAGAATCTCAAACAAGGAATCTACATAATAAGAACACTAACTTGCAATTGCTGAGAATATCAAACAAGCAATCTACATAAGATGATAAATAAACGTATTGGTAAGTGATGCATGAATTACAGGGACGTCCCTATGAATGGATTTTATATCATTTTGGTGAGAGTTGAAATAGTATAAAGAAAAAGATATGACTTCTCCGAATTACCCCCTCCTCCCCAGTGATTCCCTCCACCGTCAGTTAATTTCCAGCATAAAATTTGACACTCCTGACATGTTTTCCAAAACTAGACCAAATTCATAATTTAATTTTAAAAAAATCAGAAAAATCTGATGAGAATAGTTCAAGCATCATGATTTATTACTATTACCCCATCCACAATGAAATTTGAAAATTCTGATATAGCTTCCTAAACTATACCGAATTAATAGTTAAACAAAAAAATCACGAGAATTGTTAAAACACCATGATTTATCAGTATTACCCCCTCCATCCACCTCCTCAAATGATGAAATTTAAAACTACTAACATTTGTTCCAAAACTATATCGAATTCTTAATGAAGCAAAATTAGAATTACAAAAATCGGTCGAGATTTGTAGCCTGGGTGACGTCGACAAAATATGTCGGAAAAAACACGGTTTTTTCGGCTTTACCCCCTCCATTCCCCCCTCTTTCATCTTGAAATTCGAAATTTCAGAAGTTCGTTGCACAACTAGACTAAAATTAAGATCGAAAAAAGAAAGAATCTCGAAAATCGGTAGAGAATTGTGGCCTGGGCAGCTTAGAGGACGCCCAGGTTTACCCAACGCCGGCCCTTGGAATCAAGGACACGGTTGCAGCCATGACCTTGATGTCACTATTAATATGATATTAATATGACCTTTATTGGCAATTATTTTACAAATAGGCCTCATGGGCCCTTAGGCATGTAAAAATAAGAATAATAACAATAAAAAAAATTTCTGGCCTAGAATAATAACACAATGTAAAAGTCACATAATTTTATAAATGAAAAGATATACTAATTAACAAAAGGAAAAAAGTGAAAATATAAAATTGAAAGGAAGAAATGAATGAAACTAAATGGTGGAATTGGTGGGTGATGGGGTCGACGAGTTAGGCATCATCAAGGAGGTTTGATGCAACACCAAAGTGCTGCTCAATAAGGCCACGGAAGATGGACAGTTCAGAAACCGAACGACAATCAACAGGCAATGAGTTCCACGCTCTCGCACCGGCTACCCTCAAGGAACGACTCATCGAAAGAGTACGGTGGGGCGCCACATTTAGGGCATGGAGCCTGGCGGAGCGCCCGAAAGCAAACATGCTCTCGAGGTACTCCGGGCAAGGGTTCACACCATGAATCAATCTAAAAATGAAAAAACATACACGCATGGTAAAATGGTCGGTCATGGAGCATCCCACTAAAGATTGTGAATATGGAGTGATATGAACGTATCTTCTGATACAAAACACATACCGAGCTATGGAATTCCAACACACTTGAAGGCGATGAAGCTGCTCAGAATTGAGGTTGGTGGAGAAAATCTCGCAGCAGTAATCAAAGTGAGGTATTAGTAATGTTTTAGACAGCATTAGTTTTACATTAGAGGGTGTGAAATTTCTTAATTTTTTCAGTGCATATAAAGATCCATAAACCTTTTTAACAATATGGGAAACATGTGAAGTCCATGTCAATTGGGGATCAAGAAATAAACCCAAATTTCTGACCGTGGGACTAGGAGTAACTAAGTGACTTTTAACTATTAAAGAAGGTGTGTTAAAAGATAATGGAATATGTTTCTAGGAAAATATTATGAATTGCGATTTCTTAGGATTAATTACTAAAGCATTATTTTTTGCCCACACCTCAACACGATTCATATCTGAGTTTAAAAGTGCCACCGCCTCATGAAGATCGTTAAGGGGAGCTTGAATAAAAAACTGAACATCATCAGCAAAAATATGACACCTAGATTCTTGGAAGCAACTAGGAATGTCATTAATATATGCAGCAAAGAGGTCCCAGGATTGCTCCTTGAGGGACACCCGAAGCCTGAGCAAGTGTGCTGGAAACGTCGGAGTTGAGTGATACGAATTGGGACCTGTTTGACAAGTATGATTTCAAGAGATTAATTGAGGGGGAATCAAAACCAAAGAGAAATTTCAATTTTAACAAGAGAAGTTCGTGATTAACCGAGCCAAATGCATTGCTAAAATCTAGCAATGCAAGACTTGTGGTAAGACCCTCGTCAAACCCATGATGGATCGAATCAATTAGGCTAGCTAATAATGTTGTACAACTATGTCCAGTTCTGAAACCTGACTGCACAGAAGACATCAAATTGTTCATAGTCATATGCGAGGTGATCTGCTTATTCATTATGTACTCAAGTGTGTGTATCTCACACATACAGACATACACCTATGGTTTTTTTTCACGAATTCGGTCTTAGAATGGTTTGAAACGGAGTTGAATTCGGTTATTTAATTTAATTTTTTCTGATGCTTGGGTTGTGCCCCACTCCCCTGAATCAATTCCAATAGGAGTCCCTCTTATTAACGAAGCCTTGCCTATAAGACATAGCTTCAGAGGGACATCCTAAAAATTGAAGTTTGAAAAAAACGAAGTAAAATAACGAGGCTTGATGAGAACATAAATGACATTATACTTTCACTTCAAGTAAGTAGGTACGCCCGTGGGTCAAAGATGGGCGGCCGGAACCTCAATCCTAGGGCCTGTTAAAATCAGCTTAAAAGAGATCACTGGTCCAGCAATTTACGCATGTAAACACAGAAACAGCTAATCTACCGTCCCCACACGAGTTTGTGTTTCCCCAATCCCTATTCCCCAATTCTGTGAATCCAAGAAATTCCTCACGAACAACAATTTTCTCTCCATCAAAAAATTTACTCTGATTGACTACTGTTCCTTCCCGCGGTATCTGCAGTTTCATCTGCAATCACAGAGTAATCAAAGGCTTTTTTGACGCCTTCCAGAATTAACAGGTTGCACACAGTGTCTCCGCACACATTTCAATAAGTTCATTTTGAATTCTGGGGTACATGTAGGAGGCATTCTTTTTAATTTCTGTAGGCGCTTTATTTCTATGTCTCCAGAATGAATTCTCAATTGAACCGAATCTTCCAGAGCCCTTTCGTGGATAGTTTTACCTCTTAGAGCGAGATCATGTTTTCCATTGAATATTATTAATGATGCTATCGGTGCAATAAACTTTCTATTTTCTGCAACAATTTTTTTGTGAACTTACCAATTGAACGTCAACAACTGGGGCCTATTTCATACAACAACAAGTGACAAGTTTCAAGCTAACAAGTACAGGTACTTGTAATGCTCGGTAAACTAGAACAAGTGTTTCACCAAAACGAAGGGTACAAGTGTAAAAAAGTTACACTTGTAGAAGCTAAGTTTACAAGTGTAGCAGAAAAGAAATAAACTGCCAAGGAAATGGCACATGAGCTTCCTCGTGACCTTCACAGTACCTACGTCACCATTAAATTCCAGAAAACTAGAAACGACCGGTTCTGGCATCAGGGAATTAATAAGGTGGGAAATTGGAAGCTGAATGGTAGGTACATATAATAAATGAAATTAATAAGGAAAATTTTGATTTTAATATGGGACCATCCAGGATGTAGTCCGCATGTTCCCTGAAAATTTCGTCTAAATCGGATCAAAACTGAAGGAGTTTTTAATTGATTTACAGGATTTCATTAATATTTTGATCTAAATTCATGATTAGGTAAAACATCCTTGGGGATATTTTTTGGCAACTTTGAGCATGATGAACCACCCGATTTGTTCATTTTCCAAACTTACCCTGTGTTGCTGGCCCACCCTGCTACCGCGCCGTTGATCCGCTAGAGCGCATTCAGAGCGTTCGGGCTCAATGAAGATGGCCCGTGCATTCACGCTTGTACGTAAAGAGGCTTGCCGTCTGGGAGGCTACTGCCTCTGCTAATTGTTACACCTTGAAATGCCACAAAAATTAGAAACGACCTTTCCGGTCATCATCCCTGAAAATCTGACCGAAATCCGTTCACAATTGCCTGAGTTATGACCGAACCAAAAAAATTTTGTTTGCGCCTGCGCAGAGGCTACCGTTGATTCGATCATGACGGAACTGATAGGGGACCATGTAGAGCTATACCCGCACGATCCCTAAAAATTTGAAGAAAATCGCATCAAAATTGTGGAAATTACGGCTGTTGCAAGGACCGTAACAAGAATATTTCGTTCACGCATGCGCAGAGCGTACCGCTAATGCAATTATGATGATTTTCTTATGGGACCTCAAGGGACCTTACCCACATCATCCCTGAAAATCTGACCGAAATCCGTTCAACATTGACCGAGTTATGACCGTCACAAGGAATTCACGTTAGCGCCTGCGCAGAAGCCACCGTTGATTCGATCATGATGAAGTTGATAGGGAACTATCTAGAGCTTAACCCGCACGATCCCTGAAAATTTGGTTAAAATCGGATCAAAATTGTGGAAGTTATGGCTATTACAAGGAAATGTGGACGGATAGACAGACAGACACGGAACCAAATTTGTTCAGGAGGCTCTGAAACGCAAAATGCGAGTGGAAATGTTGATTTTGGAGCAAAAAATTTTTTTTCATTTCGAAAGTGAAAACAAAGCTTCCGCTGCCTTGCAGTCTCGGAAGCAAAATACTTTTCACGTTGAGAATAAACTAGACAAGGAGTGTAATTTTCTCACCAACACGTAATTAAATGTTCTACTAAGGTGATCAGCATTCTAAGCGAAGTTGTTTGTTGACAAGAGGTTTCCAACTTGAAACAATGTAACATAATATAAGACGATAATTTACGAGAATTTGCGATCATGACAGGAACTTTCTTCATTTTTGTCCGAAAACTTGAAAAAACATGTCATCATGACATGGCTTTTAAAATCCTGTTGGGTTAGTCTGAGTACGATCTTTTATAAATATTTCACACTTTAATCGTGGAATTGATTTCATTCGTTCAGTCTCATTCTCCGATAAGAAATTCAACTGCATCTGGACTCGACAGTTGGCAACACAGTAATAAAGTAATACATATTCGATAACTTCAGACGATGTGTAAAGAGGAATTCATGAACTTAATATAGGTAATTCCCACATACATTCAAAGCCAGAACAACGCGCTCGTGCTTTTAGAGAAACACGCAAGGACTACCATGTCAATTTTTTTAAACTTATCTCCAACACAACGTCAATTATTCTGATGATATACACCGTTACTATTGAAGTGGATACAAAAATAACGTCTGACGCCTCCCATCCCGTTCTGTGCTATGAAATGTACTCGTAGTTGAAAAAAGCAATTTTCATGGCTGTGTGCATGAAAGATCAAAATTCTAACTACCGAAAGTAGGTACACAGTATGAAGCCTCTTGTAAAATATTGTGTTAATGTAGGCCTGTTATACTCGTACTTCTTAGGGGTCGTTATCAACCACAGATAAAGCCTTGGCAAACTCTAAGTAACTAGCTGCCTCGGATAACTTCTCGTTGGCTGTTTATCAACTCACATTTACCTGCAAGATACCTCTATGTGCTTGGTATCCTTACCCGAGACTCATCTCCCTCAGTTAGCGATTTATCCTGGAGATAAGTTGTGTGTAACGTGTAGAAAATGCACCAGGTAGGATAACCTGTTGTACCCAGGGCCACTTTTTCTTCAAATCGTAATTTGAGTATCAAAGTACCCATATTCCATACTATTTTTACAATTTACCGTTGAAGCGACTCCTTAGTAACAATTCTCATTTGCATAATCATTCATCAAGACGCAATTTTTTGTACAGCAGCATGTTTTTCAAAAAATGGGAAAGTGGCCCTGGGTACAACACCCCGTTGTACTCAGGGCCAGAGGGTGTTGAACCCAGGGCCACCACAGTTGATCTTTAAAATTAGAAGAAAATGTGTCAATAACTCAAATAGCCGTTTGATTTATACCTTAAAATGACAAATTTAATATCACATTGATTATATTACAGAAGATCTTACTTAAATTTTGAGATTTCTTAAAATAACTTTGCAGGTCCTAAATCAAAATCATATAGGTATTTAAAACTCAGCCTGACTTAAGGATGAATAGATTTTGATTATAGTTTATAGAAAACCATAAAATAGAAATCTTAGGGCTATTGATTGGTCAAAATCACATCCAATCACGATTGAAATCCAAGATCTTATTCGTCACAACTTAGACTTAGAGACAACTAGAATATGCTAAATCATACAAAGGCATTATGATGTTAAGATACAGGGAATTCTCAAATTAATGTCCTATGTAACTAGTTCACATTCAGATAAAATCGCAGCTTGACTTGGGAACGACAAGAATAGGACTACAGGGTCGTTTAAAAAAAAAATGTCCGTTTTCTCAATTTACTGTGTCCCAAAGATTTGAAACATGATTCTGGAGCCAATTTTCAACTTATAGCAATGGGGTATGAATCAAAATGTTCTTTAGGTTATCCTTTGTAAAACCAACTATCAAACATGACGTTTTTTTCAACAGTTAATAGGTTTGTTAATATCAACAGTTTTAAAAAATGTCCAAATAGTTATGTCCCAGTGGTACTTACGATAGTTACTAAGGTTTGTAACTTTTGACTAGAAAATTTTTTTTAGATCTGAAAAGTAATTTCTATCAGACATTAATCTATAGATAATGACTTAGCAAGGTTTTTAGAATTCTGAAGAGTAGAGGGCAGCTAGAAGAAAAAGTACCTTGTCCCAGGACTTTGGTCACAATAGTTGTGTCCCAATAGTCACGCGATGGGTGGCGGCTGGAGAGTATTTGGAGGGGAAGTGGAGGGTCTAGCAAGTGCGTGTGACGTTCCCCTAACGCCCTTAGTTGAGTGCCACGTGCTCTGCAGCATCTTTGGTGTCCAAGGATTTTTCACCTTCATCACAATGGTAAGTGGTTTAATTCAAGGTCCCCATAGTTACTATGAATTCTCCAGGGAAACGTTAGCTTGTAAACATCATTTATTGATTAATTTATACGCCTAAAATAATCTATATTTTTGCACATGTTAACCAATCGTTTTTTATGAGATTGGAGGAGTGTAGCCTTGTTCAAAGTCGAAATGTCCAGATAGTTATGATAACTAAGGTGACCGACTAATTTTTTTCTGTTTTGCAGGGTGTGATACCAGGCAGTTCATGCACAGTTCGAGTAACTGAGTGCTGTGCCAATGTTGCACTGTACTCATCCGGAGAAAACACCAGTAATTTAATTTTGACTGCTACACCACCTCAGAAATGAGAAAACGGACATTTTTTTTAAAACGACCCTACAAAGAAATTTTAGAGAGCTAAAAAGCTCGGTACTTAGTTAAGATAACCAGAGAGCGCATATCGTAGAATTGCACTTCAGTTATATCTTCTTAACTTCTATGGTTTAGGTATAATTTTCAATGATGAACCTTTGTAATCAAACAGAATATGGCGATAAATTGTGGACTGCTCTTGGAATGGAGCCAAAAAAACGGGGGAATTCGCCTACAATATATAACCACGAAAATGAAAATACAAACATACGAAATGAATGGAACCCTGAGAGTGGTCACATGGTCTATCGAAAAAACGTAAATCACATTACGTTCAAACCTTGGAAGTTGACAAAAAACTTCATTTGCCCCCTTCTTTGAAAAACTGGATCTGGTAGAACCTTAAAAAATCGGAAGATGTTCTTCAGATGCCGAAAAAACTTTTTTGTGGTCACGATTATGATCATAGTTAACTTCTCCATCACCACTTTGAATTTTTTGATTTGTCACTATAGAGTAGAACGCGCTATATTATGGGCTTCAGCTGCTTTATTTTTGCTTGTTCCTGCTAACACTTCATGCACAGCAACAACTATTTATAGCTTCAGAGGTGGGCGGTTTTTTTTATGCCCACAGAACTTGGTGGTTCTGAAAAAGATTCGTTTACTTGTAGTAATAACGAAATTGACCGGATTGGGTTAATTTTATACTCCTAATCTCATTTCATACAATATTGTTTCAGGTATTGTACCCAGAGCCACCCACCTCATGTTGTACCCAGGGCCGGCCCTGGGTACAACGAAAAATCGGCCCTGGGTACAAAGATGTATCAAAAATTAAAAAATTGCATATCTGCTATAATTCTTGATTAAATCCTGCAAAGTCATTCAGAACTCTTCAATAAGATGTTAACCATATATTACTACCATAGAAACGTGAATATTTATTCTTACCTTGTTCACTTGCACCTCAAAAACACTCAAACTTTTTACAACAGGGGTCGAGAACACCATACAAAAACTTTTGACAGTCCTCACGAGTTATCACCTGTTATCATGGAAACTTAATATGGAATTTTTACATGTGCCTGGAAAAGGCTATGCAGCATGGTAGACACATCACTGTTATGATCTTTTTTTCTGCTTCAACTTTTGATCGGCCCTGGGTACACCAGGCCCTGGGTACACCTGGTTACCCTACTTACGAAGTTGAAGTTTCATGAAGAAAATTGTAGAAAATATGTATTTTAAACATTTTGGATCCATCGCAATAGCTTTATTTTTTTACAAAAATTCAATAATATATAGCACAACATCATAGCTACCAACGGCATTTCAATTAAGTATCATAAGCGATAATAGCAAACAAACACTGTGGTGCTCCTAAGTTATTACATGCCTACGTAATAATCGAAACTTCGATCAGCCTAACAAAATTCATCTCGGCTTCAGAGGGAACTATATTATAATTTTCCATGTTTTTGTTATATAACTAAGAATTCTTCAACCTTTCGTTTTTAGGTCGTTCCTCAGTCATAAATTCTTTGCGGTCTGTATGCTAGTCAAGAAACTGAACAGGAAAAATCAAGGAGAAAGAAATCGTAGGCAAGATTAGCTCAATTTCCAAATTTTAGTAAAACTCCCGTAGTTTAGAAGATAATCTATAGTTCTAGGGGACTTTTATGCTCTACAACTTCCGTACGCAGGCGAATTCCGTAGTGTACTTGTACGCGAATTCCAACGCCCAACCCACTTCGTTCTCCGTACAACCAGAAAAGAATAAATAATCACACAGGGAAAAACCGAAAGAGCAGTGGGATTTACCTATATTAAGTTCATGAATTCCACTTTACACACCGTCTGAAGTGATCGAATATGTATTACTTTATAACTGTGTTGCCAACTGTCGAGTCCAGATCCAGTTGAATTTCTTATCGGAGAATGAGACTGAACGAATGAAATCAATTCCACGATTAAAGTGTGAAATATTTATAAAAGATCGTACTCAGACTAACCCAACAGGATCTTAAAAGCCTGGTAGCTTATGTCATGATGTTTTTTCAAGTTTTCGGACAAAAATGAAGAAAGTTCCTGTCATGATCGCAAATTCTCGTAAATTATCGTCTTATATTACATTGTTTCAAGTTGGAAACCTCTTGTCAACAAACAACTTCACTTAAGGCTGTATCACACTTGCATTTTTTTCGCATTTTTTCTGCGTTTTTAAACGCTCGAAACGTGAAGAAGGCAAAGTGCTTTTTTCCAAGGCCAGCTGATATGATAATGCTGAAGAGGAGTAAGTGCAAAAACAGCGCATTCTGGCGGAATGCGTTTTTATTAAATCTGTCAGGTTAGGGCTCCTAGGGGTTTTTCATTGAATTGTAACCTCCCCAAGGGTTATGTTTAGCATTTTTCTTGCGTCAAGGTAAAAATTAGAACGTGTTCTAATTTTCCCAAGTGAGTTTAAAAACGCTCCGCCAGGATGCGCAATGGTCGAAAAAGCTGAACTTGGAAAAAAGCACTTTTTCTTCTTCTTCACGTTTTTGCGTTAAAAACGCTGAAAAAAGAAAAAATGCGGAAAAAATGCTAGTGTGATACGGCCTTTAGAATGCTGATCACCTTAGTAGAACATTTAATTACATGTTGGTGAGAAAATTACTCTCCTTGTCTAGTTTATTCTCAACGTGTAAAAGTATTTTTTCATTTGTATTGCGTACTGTTTCCTGCTAAGGATGTTAGTCCTTTCGTTTTTAGGTCGTTCCTCAGTAATAAATTCTTTTCAGTCTGTATGCTAGTCTAGAAACTGAACAGGAAAGATTAAGAAGAAAGACATTGTTGTCAAGATTAGCTCAATTTCCAAATTTTAGTAAAACTCCCGTAGTTTAGAAGATAATCTATAGTTCTAGGGGACTTTTATGATCTACAACTTCCGTACGCAGGCGAATTCCGTAGTGCACTTGTACGGTTCCATTTCTATAATTACACATTCCAACGCCCAACCCACTTCGTTCTCCGTACAACCAGAAAAGAAAAAATAATCACACAGGAAAAAACCGAAAGAGCAGTAGTTGTTGTTGTTGTGTTGTGTTAAAGTAGGTAGGTATCTATTTTTTGCCCATGGTCGGACAAACGGTGTGGGGAAAGCCTTATATCCTCCCTTTAATATTAGATTGCACCGCGACCAATTCCTGATACCTTTGCTTGGAGAAGAGATATGTCCAACAAATCTTATAGGAGTTCAGAGGGAGTTTCTGTTAAATTTGATTTTTGAACTCAAGTGCATATCCATGTCTACTCCTCAATCATGCTTGATGGAATTTACGTCTTCGCATATAAGCAGAGTGAAGAAATTATTTGGGAACAATGCAAGTGATAGGGAACCATCCACACCCTTAACCGCTCATTTCCTGAAAATTCCATCAAAATCGGATGAAAATTGTGGAAATTAAGCTTGTGAGAAGGATTTGTGGACACACGCACATTTTACGTTCAAGATAAACATCCGCAGGCGAAGAGGTTTGATTACATTGGTCTAATAGCTCATCTGGTTGGAGTGCTATCAGAGACAAGGTGTCCAGTCATCGCTAGATGTGGCAATGACTTGCAAAATCTGAAGACCATACTTTTTACTTTCATTTTGTAACCAAACGAAAGAAAAAGTTGTGGAACAGTTCTGATAATTCAAAAAATCGTCGAGTTGAATGCCACTGGTCTGACGGTGCAAGACAGGCAGGTGCTGCCCCATGCTCTCTGCGGGAAGTGCATGAAGCTTGCAGATCTGAAACAGTTTGAACAGCAGCAAGGGAAGGCGGAAGTGGTGAGAGGGTGGGTGGGGAGGGGCCTTGTTTTCAAGCTATCTCGGATTCACAAAGATCGGCGCTTCTTGGGCATAGGAGCCTGTGAGTTTTTGGTAACTTCAACTTTACGTCACCCGTTACCATAGTCTTGAGGGAGCAAATGAAGATGCTAACCCAAATGGAACCGGGGCACGGTTGCCTTAATTCTGGTGTCACGTTAAAGGTGGTTGGGCAAGGTTATATTTTCCCCCCAGCTGTCTTGCTGTCTAATCAACTTCTTTATTTTGAGGTGAAACGCCATAAGTGGGGATCACCGCGGTACAGTTGCACCTATAGGTCATTAGTCGTCAAGAGCTTCATGTTTTTGGATTTTCTGTTAGGTAAATTATCAACAAGTATGAAAAAGTATTAATCTCTATGACAATGAACCGGGATTTTTACCTGATAATCATCAGTGGAAGCAGCACTTCACTCAATGTTCACGAGAAAACAGCTGAGATAGCAGGCAAACTAAGAACAATACTGCAAAGAAGTAGCGCCTTAAAACTCAGGTTTCCCATTTAAATTTTTTTTTTTTTTTTTTAATATATAAAAACAAGGCTCTAATCAATCGACCAAATAGAGCCTGTGCGCAAAACAACGGATTTTTTTCGATTGAGTTGAAGGCTAGTAAAGCTAGACGGCGGAGGCGGACTTCAAATGGCACATTCGGTTTCTACGTGACTTGAAACGTAAAATAACCAAGTTTGAGAGGTGTTCAAAAAACCTACCCGCTACATCAACATAACTAGTAGGTACTGATGTATGGGGAATTCGAAGAAAAACTATTATTATTTACTTCACCAGTATTCGAGTAATTATGAGGTGAGCAGTAGTGTTACATTTACAGGAAGGTTAGGCTGGTGTCGTCTGCCTTCAGGTCCTCGAACGGGTGACGTTAAATGAGCCATTCTAACATACAACGTTGCTAACGTCCCCTCAAGGTCACGTACCTACTCTTGGGTACGTTAGGGTGACGTTAAGGGTACGTTAAGGCTGTATCACACTTGCATTTTTCAGCTTTTTTCTCGCATTTTTATTGCTCGAACGTGAGAAAGGCAAAATGCTTTTTTCCAAGGTCAGCTGTGAATGTTGAGGAGGAGTAAGTGCAAAAACAGCGCATTCTGGCGGAATGCAATTTTATTAAGTCTGTCAGGTTAGGGCTCCTAGGGGTTTTTCATTGGATTGTTACCTTCCCAAGGGTTACGTTTTAGCATTTTTCGTGTTGAGGTAAAAATTATAACATGTTCTAATTTTCCCAAATGAGTTTAAAAATGCTCCGCCAGGATGCGCAATGGTCGAAAAAGCTGACCTTGGGAAAAAAGCACTTCTTCTTTTTCGGAAAAAATGCTAGTGTGATACGGCCTTTAGTGGTCACCAAAGACTCTTCACACCAAAAATTCTTATCACATTATCATCTCACCTTATTTGATAGTTCAGCAAACAGTTTTTGTGAATCTACTATATACTGAAACATTCTGTTTTTCGACTGTGATCTCGAGTGTGTTGTGATTGGACATGTCGAAATGCAGAATGGAATGGTTTGAACAAGTTGTTCGCCATAATATTGAAATTCAACGATTTCTCTGTGCTTAAAGTGCTCAAATTTAAAAAAAAATTAATAGGATTGCAATGCGATATGTAACTTACAAAAATTCGCTCTTGGGATCATGCTGCATGGCTGAAACTTTTAACCTTAAATGGAATTTTAAGCTTATTTCGTCTTGAAATGTGAAATCCTCTTTGTCGGAACCTACATAAGTAAGTAGGTATCAGAAACGTTCTTCAATGTTTTGTGAAATAATGAAGGTATGCTGGTATTTACCAACTGAACATGATGCACGGAAAACTTTTTGATTTCTTTGGAAAAATTCAATTTTGGTTTGTGAATAGAGTTTGAAAGAAAAAAAAAAAATGAAATAGCGAAAAAATGGTTTGTTGTGAATTATTTTGATTTTGAAATTGAATGTTTCTGATAGTTGAAAAAAATATATATATTTCTTTCTAAAAAATCTACCATTTTTGATCTAGGGTGAGATTCAATTGGAAATTAGGCACAAAACATTGATCGAAAAGATTATTCTCAAGTACTGTATAGGCGATTCAAAAACATTTATGGATTCGTTGCCGACATCAAATCGAATTACCTACATCAAAATAATGGTAGGTATTGAGTTATTTCTCTGATTCAGGTTGGGTGCGTGTTTTGAGCGAGTTCCTGAAAATGTTTTTCTGACTGGCTACATAATTTTCTACTGACCTTTCGATTGTTGGGACAGTAAAAAGTTCGCTTTTTCGCCTCTGCTTGGAGGATTGAGCATACCCACAACGTTTGAAAATTGTGGTCTATTACACAGTGGGCAAACCTCTCAAGGTCGAGGAGCTCCCTGAACTCTGGCTCGAGCTCTTGCGAGATGATAATCTCCCGATACTATTGGCCATAAAGTCGTATTTAATAAAAACTTCCTCATTGTCCCATGACCATTCAATGCGCAGTCAAGAAGAAGTTTTGAAGCGCCCGCCCATGGCAACAAGATCGGTGGCTATTGGCCATGACAATGTCGTAAAATCGCTATCAACGCTCCATGACGTCGCGCCATTATTGGACAAACCTCTTTCTGCCAACAACTTGGAGGAGCTCTCTCAACGCTGGCAAAAGCTCTTATAAGATCATGATTTCTGGTGCAAGTCCCAAGCAGAATTCTCCCGTCAACCATGTAATGAAGAATTTGTATTTTTCGCAACTCCATTCCCAAGACCTTGCACTCTTACCTCTCCGACTTGCAATAGCCCTGGCAAATTATATATCAAGAATTAACTAAGTAGTCATCCCCGATATATAATTAGACCTTAAATAGAACAAAATAAAGTTTGCTATTGTTTCTGTATTTTTTGAGAGCTAAAAGCCCGCAAAATTTCGGGCCTTTTTTGATTTTTTGGCTTGTAGTAGCTAAACAGTGCATCTGACAGAAAATATTACTCATACCAGTATTAGAGAGCATGAAATTCTGCATGGGATGTCCTCACACTTTAAATTTGATTCAATGATTACGTTACAATCAACCGCAAAAAATTGGCTGGTGGTTTATAGCCATGTTCTAACACTTGCAGTTCAAAAGCGCATTGAATGAAAAATTTCTAGCACTGATAAACGCAAAACCAAATTCGAAAAACACCAAAAAAACTGCCAGCATTGGACATTTTTCCGCTCGTTTCCACACAGCGCAAAGCGTACTAAAATTGGTGTTTTTCCATGTTGGTATTCCGAATGTCAATAAAAGAACACCAAGATAGAATGAAAAAACAAATTATTACCAAGTCATCTTTCCAACACATAAAAGTGTTACCTATACTGTATATTGATATCATCTGTGCTGACAAAATCACTGAAAATGGCTAAGAATCGTTAAATTGATATTTTTTAGCATAAGATTGGTCAAATAAAGTTTATCAACTATGAAATAGAACATTCAAAAATTTATGTACGAAATTATGCTAAAAACTTGAACTTCATTAAATTTTGTTTTAAAAAATCTATAAAATAGCTTAAAATCCAAAAGCTCTTTTTGAATAGAAGAGTATCATTTATAATAATTTTTTTTTTTTTTCATAAAATTAATAGCTAACATTTTTTTTTTTTTTTTTTTTTCTAGAAGAACACCAACCACAAGCACCAACATCAAACAACAATGATGAAGCGAATATTGCGATTAAAACTTCCTCCTTTCTGGGCGGAAAAGCCCGAAATCTGGTTTTATTTTGGAAGAAAATTTACAACAGGGGCTTTTTTATTCTGGCATAAAATGTATATATGGTAGTTATATATGTATGTATGTATGTATGTATGTGTCAATTTCTTTTGCCCTCAAAGTTCCGTTGGCCAGCTATCGGATTTTCAAAACAATATAAAATAATATAGTACGAATAGAAGATAATTTACGAAAATTCGCTCATACTTCGCTGCATAAAAATTGTCATGCGAAATAATGCACTGGACTTTTTCAAATAGAGGCCACATTTTGGAATGAGAAAATCAGGTCGGAGACCAGTAAGTTTAATCAACTAGTTGCAAATTTAGAACATTTTTATCACTTTCTTGGTTTTTATTTTTTTAAGTACAATAGATTTTTTGGCGACGACCCATCATAATAGCATCCATTCAACAAGTGTAATGAATACAAGTAGGATAAGTAGTGTGAAGCCACCAGATTAAAACACGACGTTAAACACTATATTCACACTCAAGGACAACCAGTATATTGTAAACCACGCCCACTAGATTCTAAAAAAATGAAATTAGCGAAAGAAGAATTTCAGTACATGCTTGAAACAGGTATAATAAGACCATCTAAATCACAATGGGCTAGTCCACTTCACATGGTTCCAAATAAAGGTGGAACCTGGCGTCCATGTGGAGATTATAGGCGATTGAACGACGGTACTGTTCCTGATCGTTATCCACTGCCTAGAATAGAAGATTTCCAGTACATGCTCAAAAATAAAACAATATTTTCCAAAATTTTTACGGACTGAGAATAAATGTTCCTAAATTTAAGGATAGAAGACTTTGGAATTCAAAGTAGATTGTTGAAAAATTGGCAAATATTGATCCCGAAACATCGTATCTGATACACTGTACCCACGTCTTCGTGAGAGTTGATAGAGTAAAAAAATCGCTCGAACCAACCTATGAAGGACCATTTAAAGTTTTGAAGAAAGAAGATAAATACTTTACACTACAAATAAAAAACAAAGAAAATTATGTCTCAATAGATAGATTGAAACCAGCATATCAAATACCACCAGAAGAAAGTGAACTAACAACCGAAGAACCGAAAATTTCAAGAACAAGCGGAACATCCTCCAGGAAACTTAACAATTCGAAGAGAATGGAGAAGAACAAAAACGTGCGATTTCGAAACCACGATTTAACCAAAGTTTATTTTTATTAACCGGAGTCGTTCCTGGAGGGGGAGTAAATGTAGGGAAACCCCATTAATTATTTTGTTAATTTCAAAATTATTTACACATGAAATGTTTAGTTGTCACGCATTATTAATAAACAGTTTAGTTGCAGAATTTCCAAAAAATAGTTTTTGTATTTGCTAATAATAATTTCTTCTTAAATTAGCATTACAGAGCGATCGAGCTGGCGAGAAGTTAGGACCAACTAGAACCCAAGTGGAGTCTATGTGTAAAAGAACAGATTTTTCAAGTCAATTCTAAGGCCTTTTACGGCTTTTATGGAACGGCGAACGGACATTGCAAATTTGGATTTTACGCACTTTGAAACGTAAAATGACAAAGTTTGAGGGGGGGTTATAAAATTTTTTCGCTATACGATCACATAGGCTTATTATTGGAAATAATAAACCAAAATGGGAAATCGCGATGCGGCGCGTTGATTCCACCATTTTGATGATAACATTAAAAAAATAAGGGCAGTCATACGTGTATATATATATATTTATTTATTTATATGGTATATATATGTGTGTGTGTGTGTCCATCCAGACAATAACTAACTCTCCTTAGGATTGAGATGAAAATTCCGTTCTTGCGCCGAAAAATCAAGCTTTCCAAACGAAAGGACGAATTCGTTAGCCAGCATTTCTCCAGCACAAATAAATTGGTAAAATTTCAAAAGCGTAATAAAAAAAATCACTAAAAATAGCAAAAAACAGCTAAAAATAGTTAAATTTGTTTTTTCAGCAGAATATTGCTCGAATAAAGTTTATTAACTATAAAATAGAACATTCAAAAATGTATCTACAAAATTATGCAGAAACATGTACCTACATGTACCAACCAAACATGAATACAAGTAGGATAAGTAGTGTGAAGCCACCAGATTTTTTTAAAATTTAAGGATAGAAGACTTTGGAATTCAAAGTAGATTGTTGAAAAAGGCAAATATTTCGATGTTTGTGTGTATTAAGGGAATATTAGTAAATATTGGATATGTTGCTTTTGATGATCACAGTAAGCAATGCATATGAAAAAATAAAAAATTACAACTTATACAATTGAAGACAATTGGAAGATGTTTCTGGTACATAATTACCTTCTACCAGAAGTGGAGAACTACGAGTTTATTTTCCGGTTTCATAATAACCATCTTGGAACAGGAAGGATCCGGGGGAAAGAAATCAGAGCATCTGACAGTTTGCAGGATTTCTCGTGTCTTCATGTCTCGAATGAGGAGCTGCTCACGTGTACAGATGAGAATAAGGTTGTCCATGACGACGTGAATCCTGGTGACATACCCGTACCCACTCCCTACTTCGAATTCGTCTACCAGACGCAGCTTTTCCGTGTCATAGACAGACACTGTGGAGGGTCCTCCAGCATGTGCACATTCTGCGTTAGTAATGAGATTCCCTACGGCCTGTACTCTCCTGCCCCATAAATGGTGCGTATTTGTCCACGTGTCCAACATTCGACCGTCTTTCAGGTCGAATAAAAGCAATTTTTCCTCCGAGAGACTTTCCATAATAACCACTGTTCCCGTGAGTAGTCTACATTCCAAACGCCCTTCTAGTTGCAGAACAGTTTCACTGTAACTAGATTTATCTATATCATAAGAACGAATCACGGTGCTACTCAGATATGTCAAAATTATATGTATGGTATTATCACGTAAACAGAAAGATTCACATTTTAATTGTTCTCCCCGCATCTGCCTAGGAAAATCCACTTCTTGGATTTTGGTTTGCAACTCCAGATCCCAGATGTGCAGAGGTGAGTACCATACTAATACACCTGCATTATCATAACGTGAATACGTGCCTACAAAATACTTCCCATTGTGGTCACATCTTGTGACACGTTCTATGTTGCTAGGGACAATTTGCTTAAAATACCAGTTTGTCAGGTCTGGGGTATCGGGGATGGTCTCCGAATGGTCCCTGTCGAACAAAGCGAAAAACTTCAACTTCAGGTTTTTATCTTCGTCTTTAGCATAAACCTGCAGCAAAGTGCGTTGAACAATCACCAGGATGTTGTTGGACAATTTGAAGAGTTCTGGAGCTTGGTACCCCAGCGCGAGATGTATTTTACCTGTCATGATTGGCTTGTCCACTATCTTGAACATGGTGTATTGTGAACGGAACCGCCTAGGCATCAAAGTGAGTTCATTGTCAGTCTCCATCCAGTAGAAGGGAAATGAAATACGGCTAATAAAGTCTTCCCGGCAGCGTCCATGTTTCCAATTTCTTTTGAGATCGACGTCATTCATGTACCTCCTTCTCCAAGGGCACAACCTTGGCATATTCTCCGATTCGAACACTTCGTACGACGATCCCACTATCTTGCGTTCAACCCGTAACTTCAATCTCTCCTCCGATATGTTTTTCTTGCACAGCTTTTCCCAGATGCGGTCGCTATTGACGGCATTGCGCCAACCAAGGCAAACTAACGAGCAAGATAGAACATCTTCCAAATCTAAACGTTGCAAAATGATTTCGAACACCTCTTCAGGCAAACCAAAATGGTTATCAACAGACATCACTCGTTCGCGAGAGAAATAAAGATAAACCAAAAACAACAATTATAATGTTAATTATTACCGTTTCGCAGTTAAAACAAGGAAAGTAGAAAGCACTGATATAAGAATTAGTTGTGGCAGGAAGATAGGAAATACGGGAAATTTCAACTCAGTTATCAATGTGATTATCATCTTCTTCTTCTTCTTCTTTTCTCTTCTTTTTTTGTGGAACTATCTCCGGGAGATGTGTCCATTGTTGTGTGAAATGTGGTAGATCCTTGTTTTTATGTTCACTTTTGCTCAATTAATGTATTGTCATGTTATTGTCGTTCCGTAAGCCTCTTTTACTACACATTGAATTTTGCCTATGAATTTTGTTAGTAGTAACTGAATATATTCATTATTGCACATAATACCACCCTATATCAAAACCCCGGCCTCCATCATGGTTTCTTTGAGTTTTACAAGCTTATTATGTTCTGTTAGGCCACCTTTCAAGTATGTAGCGGTTATGTTTGCTCTCTCATCAACTTTCTCGTACCACGTTTCGCCCAGCAAAACCCTCATGGCGGCTTCGGTCTTTACACAGTCTAGCATAAGGTGTATCACATCCTGGATGGGTTCAGTGTCGCAGTACTGGCACCAAGGGTTGCTTCTCTTACCCATTCTCCACTTGAAGAGGTTTTCAAAACCGTGACCTATCAAAATTCTGTTGATGTAGGTGATATCTCCTATGCTCATCTCATTTTCTTCGGCAAACCAAGGAATTGTGTTGGGGTCGTCAAAAAAATGTCTGGTCCAGGAGCCAGGGCCTGTTTTGTTGACGTAGGTATTTTTCCAGAGGAACCGTTGTCGTTCAAGAATGATAGGGTAAACATCCTGATGATTTGTGTAGGTATTGTTGTCGATACGACCATGTTCAATAGTCATAGCACAGAGATCGTCGGCTAGTTGATTGCCCCTTATTGATTTACTAGCCGCTCCGGCTCGCTACGCTCGCCTCCACGTCCAGCCGGGGGGCAAGCCCCCCGGACCCCCCATTAAATTGCTCGCTTCGCTCGCAAAGTGTGGCATGTAGGGAATGTTGCTCGCTTCGCTCGCAAAGTGTGGTATGTAGGGAATGTTGCTCGCTTCGCTCGCAAAGTGTGGCTGTATACATGCGATGTATTACAATTGAAACATGTAGGGGATGTTGCTCGCTTCGCTCGCAAACGGTAGATCTCTAAGGATAGGTTTAACTTCTGTAGGGGATGCTGCTCGCTTCGCTCGCTTGAGGAAGTTATACTGCCCACCCAACATGTAGGGGATGTTGCTCGCTTCGCTCGCAAACGGTAGGTCTCTAAGGGTAGGTTTAACTTCTGTAGGGGATGCTGCTCGCTTCGCTCGCTTGAGGAAGTTATACTGCCCACCCAACTTGGCAGACGTTTTTTTCTGTTGGAAATTCTTACAAACAAATTAAATCTTATAAAACTACGTGGAACCACGAAAAGTTTATTAGGGAATGTTGCTCGCTTCGCTCGCAAGGTATTGCTGCATAGGTGTTGGGAAATACCCGTATGAAATTCCGTTGAAATGAGTCAAGTGCGTAGTGAGTCCCCTGTGAGTCATCGCGTCCCTTTCAGGTAAGCAACGTTGTGTAACGGCGGCCCGTGGTCGATTAATTTCTGATGTTAAACGCTTCCCTCGCAATTCCGCTCGCAATTTGACCTACTTTCCGTCACTTTTTTCGATATCCGACTTCGGATTCAGATTCGGCGGGATCAAAGCTGTATTTCGCCCGCGAAAACCGTTCCGAAAAACGTACCTTTATGGGGTATATTTTAATGGGAAAAAACCAAGTTTTTCGGCGGACTTTTCGAGAAAACGGGTCCGTACTCTCGCATTTTTTTGACGCATTTCCCGATACTTTTTTCGCGATCCGATCGCGCCGTCGTCTTCCTCGTAGGAAAACCTACGAAACCCGTATTTTTCCGGAATTGTCAACGGCCGTTTAGAGGGGTAGAGGAAGCGGGGAAGTGGAAAAAGCGCACATTAACCGGAACTTCGACCCCCCTCCCGCCCTACGGCCCATGGTTCGGGTGGGATTAGAAAATTTTAAATTCGCTCGTTCCCACTTTTGGAAAATCCCAAGAAGATCCCCCCACTCGTAGATCCGGCCCACTCAGCCGTTTGGCCGTGCATAGACACGACAAACAAACAGACGGAGTTTCATTCTTATAAATAATTGAGTCCCTTCAACTCGCATTATTGTGAAACGGCGGCCCGGGTCGATTAAAAATGTAGTTTTAAACGCTTCCCTCGCTTCCGCTCGCAATTCGACCGACTTAAGGTCACTTTTTTCAATATCTGATTTCGGATTCAGATTCGGTGGACCCAAAGCTGTATTTCGCCCGCGAAAACCGTTCCGAAAAACGTACCTTTATGGGGTATATTTTAATTTAAAAAAACCAAGTTTTTCGTCGGAATTTTCGAGAAAACGGGTCCGTACTCTCGCATTTTTTTGACGCATTTCCCGATACTTTTTTCGCGATCCGATCGCGCCGTCGTCTTCCTCGTTCAAAAACCTACGAAACCGGTATTTTTCCGGAATTTTAGAGGGGTAGGGGAAGCGGGGAAGTGGAAAAACCGCACATTAACCGTTACCTCGACCCCCCTCCCGCCCTACGGCCCATGGTTCGGGTGGGATTAGAAAATTTTAAATTCGCTCGTTCCCACTTTTGGAAAATCCCAAGAAGATCCCCCCACTCGTAGATCCGGCCCACTCAGCCGTTTGGCCGTGCATAGACACGACAAACAAACAGACGGAGTTTCATTCTTATAAATAATAGAGATGTGAGGGGACCCATTGCAGATTAAGTAGATGGTCATTTTTGATATCGTTTATTGTGTGCAGAAGTCTATATGTAGGAAGAGGGGGGAGATCACCTATTTTGATGTTAGATAAAGTGTCAATAGCTGACTTTGAATCAGACAATATTACACAGTTACCAACATGTTGATTGTGTACATGATTCAACGCCAGCTCCAATGCAAAGAGCTCTGCATGATAGATGGACGAGACATCTCGTAATCTCACTCCCCACCCCAAGTCATGACTCTCACAATAGACTGCAGCTGACACTCCATTTTGCCGTTTAGATCCATCGGTGTACACCCTATGGAAGTCAGGGTAGCTCTTATTAATGTGCTCAAGGGTTTTCTGTCTAATCGTTGAGTCAGAGTCTACAGTATTCTTTTTCTTAACTCCTGGGATGGTGGACTTGAAGATTTTGTTAAGGGAGGATGTTGTATTTCGTCTATGTATGTTATGTCTGCTGGGTCTGAGTATGTTGAAAGAGGATATTAAGTTGTCCACATATGAAAGATCATCCTGAATAACTCTGAATTGCCTAGGACAGGAAAGTTGTAAGTTGTCCTGGAGTTAGTCATTAAAGTGAAAAGACCTGGTGATGTGGTTGCTAACCGTAAGAATAGTCTACCGCAGTACACATTCAGTCGATATTTCAGGGGCATCATGCCCGACAAAGCGTGCATCGATACGATTGGAGAGGAACGGACAGTACCCAAAGCTTGTCGTAATGCTTGGTTTTGGATTTTTTGGAGTGATTCAATATTTCTGGAGTGGGACCATAAGTATGCGAAGGATCCGTACTCGATTTTTGGCCGGATGGCTAATTGGTATAGGGCTAGTTGTTCTTTAGGGTGATTTCCCCATTTGTTACCCTTCATGTACTTCATGGCTCGCAAATCTTGAGTAGTTCTTTCCTTGATTTTGTTGACCTGGGCCTGTCCAGTCATGGCTCTGTCCAAAATCACTCCCAGATATTTCACAGAGGCCTGCTCCCCAATAACTCTGTCTCCACAGGAAACGACAGCGTCCAAAGGTGATTCAACGGTGGAGAAATAAACTAAAGAAGATTTAGAAGCATTTATATGGAGATTGAGAGCTGTCACATCAGAGTGCAGTGAGTTGAAGTCAGATTGGATTGAGTTCAGTATCATATTTTTGTCATCTCCACTTGTGAACAAAGCAATATCATCGGCGTACAGACTGAGGGAGGAGAATCGCAGTGTCCTACCAAGTGTGGAGGAGTAAATGTTAAAGAGTAGGGGAGACAAGGGGCTACCCTGTTCCAGACCCCCATAGCAAGTCACCTCGTTAACACCGTCAGTGAGTATCTTCTCAACAAAGGCTGATCTGATCCACTCCACAATGTAAGATGGAGTATTATATTCATACATGGTTTTTGTCAATCGGTCTATGTTGACTTGATTGAAGGCCCCACTAGCATCCAGAAACAACCCCATAGTGGATCGAGCGGAAGCTGCGTTGTTGACCAGAGTCAGTGATGATGTGATTATCAGTTTGACGTGTTTCTGTCTGAAGGGTGGTGGTGGGAGATCTCCGTTAGATGCCTTTGCCTTGTGTGACCAACTTCTTCTTCATTCTTTCTCATCGAAGATTCCAAGTAAGGATGCGAAGCCTAGAGACAGCAAAATGAACTAAGTAGCCCCTGACTGTGAATGTTTTGTCATTGGAGATGGTATCTGTACTTACCTTTTTAGCAAATTTTTGTGAAAAATGAAGCTACTGCAGTGGCTCCAAACATTTAAAATCAATATTTTCAAAAATGTTCTTAATTAAAATCTGTTTTAAGACATCCTAAAACGATTCATAGAGTTTAACTTTTTTCATATAGAAATACTGTGCGTCCCCGAAAACACCCCCCCCCCCCCCCCCCCCCTGTTAAAATCGTTAATATTGGGTCAAAAAAATTATTTTTTTTGTAAGGCTCTCAAAAATGACAAATTTGCGCATTACACAAACGTGCGTAATTGACATCAACTTCATTATTTTATATTAGACGCCCCATTTTTTATTGCAGATTCGAACTCTATTTGAATTTTACATGAAGAAATGACCCATCACTTAATTTTTTAAGTGTGTGCAAACGGGCGGGATTCCGCTCTGTAAGGGCAATAAATGTGAAATATTGAGGAAGGTACTCCATTTGTTTCGAGCATTAGCTCAAAATATGTGCCAGATGAAATGGGCATTTCCTAATCTACCTGCTTGATACCGTTGAGTGTCATTTACCTCAACATTTGGTAACTTTCGGATATCCACTAAGCCTCAAAACTGCTGATAACTTAAAAGGACCTGTTCGAACCGTTATTCTGGCATTCGTGCCTAGAATGTTTCCCAGGGTGGTTTTCCCCCAACGTTCCCTTCACCAATTCTCATAACTTCTGACCCCTTAAATTTTTTTTTTTTTTTTTTGCAACCGCTAATTAAAAAATGTATTTAACAAAACAAACAAACAATTCAACAAGCCTGGTCCTCGTCATTGTGGTCGTCGGGCATGTTATCTTTCTCATCCATTAGCTGCTTTGCTGAAAGTCGAGCTTCAGTTTCTTCTAGTTCCGTAAGAGGAGTGGAGAAAGGGAAGAAGTAGAGGTAGTCAGGAGTCAACGTAGATATGAGTCCTTTCACGTTAAGCGCATCAGGGCTCCATCTTCTAGCCCTAGACACCAGACTCTCCGTCTCGATCCTCTGATTCTCATGGAGACGGCCTGTATTACTGACATCTGCGTCTTCACTCTAACCCATTGTATCACATGGGAAAGAGGCTTGTCCCAAACCGTCGCCATTCTCTTGAGAAAAGTACTGTATTCCTTGTGTAAGGCACCGTCACAAGACACAACCTGGGAATGGAATGAGCCTCTTAGGTCTTCAGCTGCAGTGTTGTACTTCCTATGCTTGGTATTTGCTGCATTCTGAGAGACTGTTGACCATGTGTGTGAGCTGTAAGAGCAGGCGTCAGCGTTGATAACGCGAGTATCTAAATACGCCGTCCTCTCAGCATCCCACAGACCATGGATCCTCAAGTCAGCAACAAGTCGTGGGGTCCTATCCGCATCTTCTCTCATTACTGGTTCGATCCCGACTTAATTCTAGGCCAGCTTAGCCATCCTTGCGTACTGATCGCGGATTTGGTCATGACCATGGTTGACTAGGCCCCTTTTTTGCAATTCAGTGCGTGGAAGAGGTTCATGGGCTCACTGCAGCCATCACACAGCCTTGGCAGTCCTTTTGGTTCTCTACCATACCGTACAGCCAGAGCATCCCTGAACTGCATGGGAGAGAGATCTAAATCATCTCTTGCCAAAGGCACGACAGTTAGCCACTGGGATGTGTGGTTCTCGGCAATCCACTCAACTGTTCTCTTCTGTTTGGGGGGGGGGGGGGAGTGGAACAGCCTTTCTTGTTTGGCTACGGCTGCCGCTGTGTTTAGGGTTCTTTCCTCTGTTCGAACAGTCGCCATGTGCCGCTCATGGTCATCCATGTTCACATTTTCCCCCAATCTAATAGCTTCTGAGAGAACCTGAGTCGCCCTCTTAGAAGCCTTGAAGTTAAGAGGTGCTGACTTCACTGGGTCATCTATCCCCAAACCACCCATCTTCACTGGAAGTTCCAAGATCTCTGACTCAGTATTTGTCACACTGAATTCCAATATAGAGGGGATGAAGTGAAGTTTGATGCTATCTCTTAAGGGTCCATATTCGTCATCACAATCGCCTATCACCCTCTGCACAAAGCTCCATTCCTTGGAGAGAGATTTAGTGAATGCTGTGTATGCAGCTTGGGGGCTCCTTTTGGCTGCATCTGCCATTTTTTCAACACTTGTCACCCACCCCTGGACCTTGTTGTTCACATATTCATTCTTTTTTTCTTGGCTTCCAATCACCCCTCCAAGGAATCGTTGAGAGTAAACGATCTTCAATTCTGAATCTCCAAAAAGGGAATGTGCCTCTTCTTCTAAGCCAGGTTTTATAACCAAGTAGCTCTTGCTTGGTTGAGGAAAGTAACCCCATTTCGGGCCTTCTGTTTGAAGGCTTGTCAACCAACTCTTCAGGTCACTGAGTTTTCCAATACAAGCAGAGTCATCCGCATACCAATTCTGCTGGTATTGCCTGCTTTTCAGTTTGCGGATGAGTGGTAGTGTCCCAACGGCATACATGAGCATTCCAAGAGGATCACCCTGTGTCGTTCCCTCTCTGCTTAAGATCACGCTGCTACTTTGCCTGAAAACTGTCATCGGGTAGCCCCTGTAGGAATTGAAGAGGAACCTTGAGCATCTTGGCCAGAAAATACGGGCATTCCACAGAGCTAATGGCCGGTTAAGGGAGTTGAATGCATTAGAGGCATCAATGAGAAGCATACCTTCAGTTTCTATTTCTTCATATTTTTTTGTCATGCCATGTATTGCGCTCTCTACTCCGGCTTTTGCTCCCGCACATAGTTGTTCAGCCCCACACTCCTCTTTCAAGTCAATTCCGGTGACCAGCACCATGGTCTTAGCACATATCCTGTGAAGGACTTCTCCAACTCCAATTGGCCTCACACCTGGATTTTTGTCTAGGGCAACGCCTCTGCGAGCAAGAAGAGCTGCTATGTTGTCCCATTCAACTATCCCATTGGCTAGACGCCTTACCAGGGATGCAACAGCTTCACGTAGCTGGTGACTATGTGTACCAAATAGCAGGAGCATGTCCCTCCAGGTCTCTGAGTCTGTGCCACTTGGACCTGCACTTCCTTGTAGTGTGTGTGCGATTCTAGAGATGTGGTCAGCAGACACATCTATATCCTCCAATGTGGGCAGCTCGACATCGGTTATAAACGAGTCTGGAGTGGGTGTAATTTGATTTGGATGCAAAGATTCCAATACCTCAAGTACAGTCTGACCATCTGTGAGCTGAGTGCTTGGTTGTAATACACCTTTGCTAGTGACTCTTTCAGTGATCCACCTGGTGGCTTCCCGAAGCTTCCCTTTTGACACAAGCCTCGTGAAAACTCTGATTCTGTGTTCTTCGTCCATCACATGTGTAGGAGTGCCCAGTTGCCGATCACAAACCTTAAATAGGTTTGTCGTTTACTAGGTCTTAACACCAACCCTGACAACTCAATCCTTAGGTCAAGTGGGGTTACTTGGAAACGTGGGGTGACTTGGATCAGTTGGGCGAAATTTTTTTGTTGGTGTGTTGGCATCCTGAATAAATATTTATCAGCTGTTTGAGGTCGGGTTCTCTTTGTCTGTTTCTTGGCTATTTTGTGGCATGAAGTTGGGCTCATAAAAGTAAGTATTTCTAGGATTTTTTAAATTATGAATGTTGTATCGTAATATCCGCATTTTTGAAGTACAACAAACTTAGGTTCGTTTGTTACTAAACGTCAGTCCGAGGGTGACGAGACTCTTAGGGCAGATTACTGTGGATACATACTTTCAAAAGCCGAAGCCATCACCGTTCGTGCGTGGTTGTTTTTTCATAATTTTGTAAACAAAAAACTCCATATGTCGGGGTGACTTGGAAACCCCGATCCAAGTTACCCCAACATTCTGATTCATTATTTTTCAGCCAAATAGTGCATTTTGAGTAGTTACAGGTTACTAATTGAGGAGCTGACATGGAAAAGCAGTTAAGTCCAAAAATCGAAAGAACTTTTTTTTAGTCGAAGTGCAAGTAAAAAGTCACGCCAACGGCGTGTTAGGTCCTCCCATCCGTGCTAGATCGCACCCTGAATAAATGTGTGACCTTTGCATGGAGAAGAGGTTATGTCCAAAAAAATCTGATAAGAGTTCAGAGGGAGTTCCTATGAAATTTGATTTTTGGACTTAACTGCTTTTCCATGTCAGCTCCTCAATTGGTTTAAAAAAAAAAATGTTTTCAGGCATTATGAGGACATACAAAAAGAAATTGGGGGGGGGGGGGGGGGGAAGTATATGGATTAAGACCAAGCAACACGTCAACAGGCAGTTTCTGATATAAAAAACAAGAACATGAAGCTAAGACATGCAAGTAGATTGTATGGAATAGTTGTATCCACAATATCTCGCTAAGTGCGTAATTTGACCCCCAAAAAACATGAGGGCCAATGTATTTTATCAATAAAAGAAGAGAATTATATCTGCAAAAATTTGGATATCGCATGTGAGTGGGGTTTTCCATTAAGATCTATGCACGTCAGAGGGGTTGTGCAGCAATATTTGAATGTGAAAGGTGTTAAAATACGTGAATTCAAAGAAGTCTGAATTTTTTTTTTTTTTTTCCAACTTCTGTGATAATTGATGGTTTTTGTGATTTAATAATAAAATACTTTTTTTTTTAAAGGAATTTCTGTCACAACCTTTTTAAAAAATCATAACAAAGTTCCAAGACGCCCCTGGAGTATGTACAAATGAAAACTGAGGCGTTTGGAATGGGGTTTCCAACCCCATATAATTTTTTTCCTTTAAAAAAAATTAAAATAACAAAGAGTGCAAATAAAACAATTTCAATAAGGTGGGTTCTGTAGAAGAAGTAGCGTTACATGTTTGAAAACAAAAGTTATCACTTTATTATTGATTTTTGACAAATGTAGAACTTGCTGAAGTTCGAAGTTGTACCAAGTCACCCCACTTGACTTTTCTCACGTTGGGGTTTTCACATTCCCCTTCCTTCAAACTACCCCTTCCTAGCCATTTCCCAACACAACTTAAAAGGTGGTTTGATTTTTGTCGACCTTATCTTTTCTCTAACCTGGCAAGACCTTATCCTACATGTTATATTGTGTTCAACGTCCCTGTTTATATAATATTCCCTGTATCTTCGATTTAGTAACGAACTTATTGTATAAACCAGTGTGAACAGTAGTTTTAGTTTTCTCCTCAATATACTGCATCGATTTAAAATCTTCGTTTTTCGTTTATTTGATATCCCGTGTTCTAATCACAATTGCCACGTGTAGAACATGATTTTGGATTGATTTTTTTTTTTTTTTTTTTTTTTTTTTTTTTTTTTTTCGTGCTGAACCTCGTAATGATGTTCATTTATTGATATTTGCAACACCAATATGGGGAAAACACCTAAAAACCTACATAAAACTATACATAAGTACGCTTTGTGCTTTATATTGGTTATGGATTGTTGCCTCGTCCTTAATAGGTTGGGTTGGTTGAGGGAAGATAATTAATAGGCTTCTCTGATAATGTGGTTTAATGCGATATGCTGAGCGCTTTCGCCAAATATATGGCCTCTTCAGAGCGCATTATTTGATTGATGATCTGTATAATGTTTAAGTTAAAGTTGGGAGTCCTTCTTGAACATCTTAGTCATGACCAGTTATGTTTGGTATTGTTACTAGGGTCAATTTTGTGCTTAAATTGAGAAAAATGCAATTTTTATGTGGAGAGATACACGTTGTCTGAACAGATAAACTTTAATAATTTTTTTTAAACTTGCATTAAAGATTATCAGTTCAGACAATGTGTATCTCTCCCTATAAAAATTGCATTTTTCTCAATTTAAGCTCAAAATTGACCCAAGTAACATCTCCAAACATAACTGGTCATGACTAAGATGTTCAAGGAGGACTCCCAACTTTTACTTAAACATTATACAGATCATCAATCAAATAATGCACTCTGAAGAGGCCATACATTGGCGAAAGCGCTCAGCATATGCATTAAACCACATTATCAGAGACGGTGGTTCGCTGACTGATTCAAGGCCATCTGAAATGCCGACGAAAACTGACTACAAGGCGGTGTTCCGGAACCTTGTACGAGTAGAAATTGACCCCCCGGGAAATCGCAGCTGATCGTTTACTCGTACACGACCCAAATCAAACATTCAGTTTTCGGGTGTTGTAACAACCTAACTTATGGGCTCCGTAAAAAATATTGGGTGAAACTAGACCCCAAATGGGGTAGAATGCCACCAACCGCAATTTTTTATCTCAACCCGTTGCCGAGATATGATTTCTTAAAGTTTTTTTCGACAAAAACACGTTTTAGACCATAAAAAACCTCATTTTCTCCACTATTGATACACTTTTTTAAATGTTTGACCACATATCTGAAATTACCGTTAAATTTCATATAAGAATATTGTTCTCTGGATCTTCAGAAGTTCAACCCTTGAACCATAATCCGTGTTCGAACGTGAGAAAATGATAAAAACCAAGTTTCTCGAAAATCTTCGATGCTGTACTGTCTCCCAATAAATAGTCTGAGACTTATCAAACCTCACCAATTTTTTCTTCATTTAAAGAGCTTTCAAACGATGGAGTCGCTTTTGAAATTTCCTTTCAAATTGGTGCAGTTATTTAACCTGGAAGATGAAAAAACGTGTTACCTTTTAGTTATTTTTTTCTTGATGGACGGACTGGGATGAGAAAACAGATAAAAACACGCCGGCTGTAAAAAACGACGAAGACTCCCTAATCCCATTGAATAGTTGAACTCTGTCTCTCATCACTTTGCTTATAACGCGTTGGAATTTGTTTTGACTGAAGAAAATGAGTCAGTTCGTCCATTCACTCTGTGACGGTGGGGTCGGTTCGAAAAAGGGCAAGAGCGTGCATCCGTAGTCGAGGGGGCCACTTCGAAAACACAAAATTCTGAGTTGCATTTGAAGCAATTTCTCTTTATCCAGGAGTTATTTTCATTTGAAATTGCGTTTTTTCCGTTGCCGTGTTTTTATCTGTTTTTTCATCCCAGCCCGTCCATCAAGAAAAAAACAACCAAAAGGTAACACGTTTTTTCATCTTCCAGGTTAAATAACTGCACCAATTTGAAAGGAAATTCCAAAAGCGACTCCATCGTTTGAAAGCTCTTTAAATGAAGAAAAAATTGGTGAGGTTTGATAAGTCTCAAGATTATTTATTGGGAGACAGTACAGCTTCGAAGATTTTCGGGAAACTTGGTTTTTATAATTTTCTCACGTTTGAACAAGGATTATGGTTTAAGGATTGAAATTCTGAAGATCCAAAGAACAATATTCTTATACGAAATTTAACGCTGATTTCAGATATGTGGTCAAAAATTGAAAAAAGTGTATTGATAGTGGAGAAAATGAGGTTTTTATGGTCTAAAACGTGTTTTTGTCGAAAAAAACTTAAAAAACTCACATCTCGGCAACGGGTTGAGATAAAAAATTGCGGTTGGTGGCATTCTACCCCATTTGGGGTCTAGTTTCACCCAATATTTTTTACGGAGCCCATAAGTTAGGTTGTTACAACACCCGAAAACTGAATGTTTGATTTGGGTCGTGTACGAGTAAATGATCAGCTGCGATTTCCCGGGGGGTCAATTTCTACTCGTACAAGGTTCCGGAACACCGCCTTGTAGTCAGTTTTCGTCGGCATTTCAGACGGCCTTGAATCAGTCAGCGGACCACCGTGCAGAGAAGCCTGTAAATTCTCTACCCTCAACCAACCCAGCCTACTTTGTGCTTTATGGAAATGGGTTAGAAAAGTGCGATTCTGGTCTATATTTCGGTGTTTTCCCAAGTTGGTGTAGCGAATATCAATAAATGGACATCATTACGAGATTCAGCACGAAAAAATACTCCAAATTCATGTATTACATGTGGCAATTGAGTATCTTCAAAAACGCAGTACTATTATAGCACTTTCAGAGCGGAAATGCGCGCTTGATGGGTCATTTCTTCGTGAAATTTCACGTAGATTTCAAATCTGCAATAGAAAATGGGGGTTCTCTTTGAAAATAACGAAGTTGATGTGAAATGCGCACGTGCGCGATGCGCAATTTTGTTGTTTTTGAGAGCCATACATAAAAATATTAAGATTGATAAAAAAAAATTCATTTTTTTGACCTATTATTTGGTAACGATTTTAGAAGGGAGGGGGGGGGGGGGGGGGGGGGTATGAAAAAGCGTTAAACTCTAGGATGTGTTTCAGAATGTCTCAAAATGGATTTAAATGAAGAAAAATTTTGGAGCCATTGCAATAGTATTATTTTCAACAAAAATTTGCTGAAACATGGAAATATTGGGGCCCATTGCTAGATGATTGGACAGAAAACTTTCCTGACAACTTGAGGTTCTTAGCTACACCTTTTCTAGGCTTAGAACCTCCTCTGTGGTTTTAGGCTGCACAAGAGGGAATGTTTCAGGAGTGAAAAAGATGTGTTAGCCACTGGAAGGTGACCCAGTAGGCAGCTCTGTAATGTATCTGCGTGTGTGAGTCTGTTTTCTGTCGTGTGTCTGTAAATCCTTGTACAGGCTTATTTTCCACAGTTTTCATCCGATTTGGATGAAATTTTCAGGGGGTGTGCGGGCTAGGAGGTAGACAGTCCACTATCAGTTGCATAGTTCTTGACTCAATACCTCACTCTGCGCATGCGCAACCGTAAATTAAACCAAGCCCTAGTCATCCGATCTTGCTCAGAATCGGATGGTAGTTGGAGGATGACAATTTGATCATTTTATATCAATTTCAACATGACTGTATCATTAATAGCGACTGCTCATGCGCCAGTATAAACCCCCTCCTCCCCCGGTCCTCCTCCGGTCCTTGTAATAACCTTATTTTCCACTAATGTGTGGGCTAGGCGGCAGACGGCCACCTGTCAGTTTCATTATTGCCGAATCAATACTTCACTCTGCGCATGCGCAAAACGTAAATTCCATTATACTACATTTTTTCGCGCCCTAGTGGTCCGCTGTCGCTCAAATTCGGATGATGGGGAATGACGATTTGATCATCCCATATCAATTTCAACATGATTGCCTCATTAATATCTACTGCGCATGCGCTTATGTAAAATCCTTGAAACGACGTAAATGTTCACTGTTTTTATCCGATTTCGATGAAATTGTCAGAGGATGCGCGGGTTATGTTGTAGATGGTCCCCTATCAGTTTCATAGTTGCCAAATCAATACTTCATTCTGCGCATGCGCAAACTTAAATTCAATTATGCTCCATTTTTTCACACTCTTGTCTTTCAATGATCTATACATTCATGATAGGTAAATAAGGAAGCTATGTGCCACACCCAACTTGGCAGTCGTTTTTTCTTTGAAAATTCGCTAAAAAATATGGAGGAAAAAATCCAAAAATTTAATTTTGTATATTCCTGCCAGGTACTCTATTTTACTGGAAATCGAAGCCTAAATTATTAAATGAGGTCTTAAAGGTGTCAGAAGAAAATTAATTTCTAAAGCCGCGCCCACACTCAGCGAAACGACGGTGGGCTCCCTGTAAGATCCGCAAAGCCGATCCGCACAGCAAGCAAGTGTGGACGGCACTCAAGTCCGTCCAGATGAAAGAAAGCGGAACATACTGGTGCGATGTGGATGTGCGGATTTTAGCTCTTAACTCAGTCGCATTTTAGCGAATTTCCGTTCAAAATGAAGCTATCGCAATGGCTCGGAAGATTTTATCATCAAAATTTTTATGTCTTCATTGAAATCCGTTTTGAGGCATTCTAGAACGATTCATAAAGTTTGCACTTTTTCATTATATGCATCATTCCAGACGATAAGATTGAAATAAAAATCCCGTTCTTGCGCCAAAAAATCAAGCTTTCCATTTGAAAGGATGAGTTCATTGACCAGCACTCTTTGAGCACACTAAATTAGTCAAATTTCAAAAAATGTGCTAAAAAAATCACTAAAAATGGCTAAAAATTGTTAAATTCATACTTTTTAGCAGAATATTGCTCAAATAAAGTTTATCAAATATAAAATAGAACATTAGAAAATTTATGCACAAAATTATGTTGAAAAATGTACTGAAATTTCATTAAAATATGCTGTACATTCGATAAAACTCTTTAAAAATCGAAAAATTCAAAAGCTCGTTATGAATAGCAGATTACTATTTAGAGTTTCAGATTTAATCATGCAAGGGGGTGAATGGAGAGAGTAATATTGATAACTCATGGTGTTTTAACAATTCTAGTCCGATTTTCGTGATTCTTTTTTGTTCAACTATGAATTTGGTCCAATTTTGGAAAATGTTTCATGAGTTTCATATTTCATGATGAAACTTGGTTCTGTATCTGTCTGTCTGTGGGTCTCAGTGTGTTTGTCGTGTGTCCCATTTGGATGAAATTTACAGGGGATGTGTGGGCTAGGGGGTAGACGGTCCCCTATCAGTTTCATCGTTCTTGACTCAATACCTCACTCTGCGCATGCGCAAACGTAAATTCACCCAAGCATCATTTTCTCACGGCCTAGTCGTCCGATCTCGCTCGAATTCGGATGATAGTTGAAGGATGACAATGTGATTATGTTGTGTCAATTTTAACAAGATTGTATCATTAATAGCTACTGCGCATGCGCCAATATCAAATCCTTGTAACAAGCTTATTTTCCACAGTTTTCGTCCGATCTGGATGCCATTTTCTGGAAATGTGCGGGCTAGGGGTTTAACGGTCCAATGTCAGTTTCATTATTGCCAAATCAAAACTTCACTCTGCGCATGCGCAAACATAAATTCCATTATGCTCTATTTTTTCGCGCCCCAGTGGTCCGAGATTGCTCAAATTCGGATGTTAGTGGGGGATGACGGTTTGATTATCCCATATCAATTTCAACATGATTGTATCACTAATAGCTACTGCGCATGCGCCTATGTAAAATCCTTGTAACGACCTTAATTTTCACTTTTTTCATCCGATTTCGATGAAATTGTCAGAGAATGCGCGGGTTAGGTTGTCCTCTATCAGTTTCATTGTTGCCAAATCAACACTTAATTCTGCGCATGCGCAAAATTAAATTCCATTATTCTCCATTTTTTCACACTCTAGTCGTTCGATTTAGCTTAAATTTGGATGATAGTTGGAAGAAGATGACTCGATTTCCTCATATCAATTTCAACACCATTGTATCATTAATAGCTACTGCGCATGCGCCCATGTAAAATACTTGTAATGACCCTAATTTTCCCAGTTTTCATCCGATTTTGATGAAATTGTCAGCGAATGCGCGGTTTAGGTTGCAGATGGTCCCGTACCTATTTCATTGTTTTCAACTCATCAGTTCATTCTGCGCTTGTACAAACGTACCTACCTAAATTACATTGAGTATAAATTTTTCGTTTCTTAATTGATCAATTATGACATTTTACGCTACTTCTTGATTTACTCTTTTCTGCTATGAAAATTTTCAAGATCATTTAAAACTTTTCAATGATCTGTGCATTCATGATAGGTAAACGAGGAAGCTGTGTGCCACACCCAACTTGGCAGACGTTTTAGCGAATTTTTGAAGAAAATTAAGCTATTGCTCTCGCCTCAAAATTTGTAGAATGTGAGGCTCAGCAATGTGAGGTTCAGGCTATTCTGAATCATATTCTGAAATTTAACGCATTTTTTTTATGTATGTATGTATGTACGAGTATGTCGTATGAATTTATGTCGTATGTATGTATTTATATATGTATATATGTATGTGTCATTCCAGACGATAACTGTCCGTAGAATTGTGCTAGAAACTTCAAACAAATTTTAAAATGTTAAGGACACAAAACGAAAGTTCAAGTTTGTTGACCAGCATGATCGGTATACATCTTCGGGTTGAAATTTTCAAAAATGTAGTCAAACATTTCAAAATAGCCTGTTTTTTGCGATTTGTTGTGCGAAATAATTTTTTCAGCATACTAATATGTGATATATTCGGAATCAGCGTACAATTTCCTATAAGAATATGTATCAAGTTTTCAAAAATTTCTAAGTTGAAAAATCAGTCAAAAATCGAAATAATGCCGTTCGCTAGTAGTAAAAATCGGTAATATTTGCATGAAACATTGTCCAAATTCAGATTGAACTACTCTTATGGAAGTATCCCTGTATAATCAATCCTAGAACCATGCTGTTTAAAACGTAGGTAGTAGGTGCTTGTTAAAAAAAAAAATGTAATCACAACTGATGAGTTTACTCTGTGAAATATTCCGTCCTCCGATTCTCTCGGTCGCTCTCTTTAATTTTTTACGCTCAACTGTTTTAGCACTTGATGTAGCTTTAATACTGACTGTGGCTTAGAAAACATCAGCCATGAAATTATATTTTGAATAATTTGATTCCATGTTTGTCCATCAACATCATAAACTAAAATGTCTCTACACTATCAATAGCGACTGTTTAATTTTTTAAAGGAAATGTTCGTTTTTATTTTCTTTTAACTCGATATCCAGTCCCCAGCCCGGCTGAGGAAGGAGGAATGAAGGGGAATGGAAAATTAAGAAATTTCGTGTGCAAACACACGCCTAAAAGTTCCAGTCATGCAGCATGATCATATGAGCGAGTTTTCATAGATTACAGTATTATATTGCTTCCAAGTCTACTTAAAGACAATTTAACAAGGTAATTCAATTACATTTTTCAGCACAATTTCGTACATCAATTAGTTAATGTTCTATTTAGTAGTCAACAAGCTTTATTTGAGCAATAAAATATAAAATCTAAAGATTTTGACCGTTTTTGCTATTTTAGTGATTCTGTCAGCACTTTTTCTGAACTTTTACCATTTTAATGTGCTCAAAAAAGGGTGGCCAACGAACTCGTCCTTTCGTTTGAGAAGCTTGATTTTTTGGCGCAAGAACGGAATTTTTATCTCAATCTTGAAGAGAGTTCGTCTGGAATGAAACAACCATATATACGTATATGGCCATTCATATATACGTATGAATAAGCGTTAAACTCAGGAATTCTTTTCAGAATGTCTCGAAACGGAATTTAATATAGACAATTTTCGAAAAATTTTATTTTAAAATTTTTGGGGCCATTGCAATACTTTATCTTATACAAAAATTCGTTAAAAAATTATTTTTTTCACGCAAAATAACCAAATTTTGGTCATTATTCCGCTAAAATCGAACCAATTCAAGAAACGGATAGCGTCACATGAATAGCCGTTGAAAAACAATAAAAGTTCAGGTCCTACCACACTTGGGGTTTACCAGAATCCATATTTTGGCCAATTTTGGTAGTTAGGCAAATTTGCGCGCTCGCGGAACGGGTTGCGCGCGGTAAAAAAAATCGAGTTAGGTGTCGTAAATTCATTAAATTTGACGTAGAATCCGAATCTGAAATAAAAAAGAGGTTTTTTTTTTAAATAACAAAATTGATGCGCTTTTCACACATTTTCGCGCGTGCGCGGTGCGGCAAAAGTGTTATATTTGAATTCTTTGTTTAAAAATAAGGGGGTTACCGCTTGAAGTTTTTTTCTAACCCCTATATTAACGGAGATAGATATAGTGATCCATTAAGTCAATCATTCAGTCATTATTAAGTAACCACCCTGTCTACATTCATATTCATAGGTTAACAGAAATATGTAAAATTCTTAAATTGGTTGGGAAATTTTCAATTTTTACTTGGAAATGCTATAACGAATCAATGCAAGTTGAATGAGAGTCCTAAAAGGAAGGCGCTTAGCCGAATGAAAACATCGTTTTATAAAATTGCCACAAAAAGGACTGCACAAATATTACCTCTTCTCTTCCACCACAGAAGTGAGGTAACTACACACAAGAACCGAGAAAAATGTTGTTTGTTTACTGACGAGACTGGGTCGTTCACAAATATTTTGTACTGAGCACCGCATAACCGCATTGCCGTTCGTCGAGATGATCGCCCCGGCAGATGGCTTCCTGTGTGTCTGAGGTCATGTGAACACCACAGCTGTTAATGACCTGCTGAGAATATCCAAGCGAGGAAAAATTCATACGAACTAACACAGTATGAATGAAATAATAACGCGGTAGTTAGGTAAAACATGTGGGCAAATGTATGTTTTGTAAAGGTTGGTACAGATAGGTCAGGTCCAAAATGAATTAGTAATATGCTGTAATTTTGGGAATGCACCTAAATTGAAACTCTACGTTAGAATGTGAGAGTTTAGTACAGAGATTCAATAGTTATCACATTTTATATCAAACAGTCCAAGTATATATAAGGATGCAGGGTGTCCCACGACACCCCCCTTTATTTTCCTTGAAACATGAGTTAGTAACAATTTTCAGCAGTAACTCTCGTCAAATGTTTCCATAGAGCTCAAATCCAAAATCAAAAGTTCATTAAAATGTTGGAAAAATGAAATTTTCAAACGAACATAGTTTTTTCAAACAGGAATCCCCAATTTTTAATACAGATTCGGATTCAACGTGAAATTCCATGAAAAAATTAGCCGTCCGCAAAAACGTGCAAAAAAAACGCTCGAAATGTGGCCAAAACGTGAAATATCCTAGTTTTGTGGACCTATCAAACAATAAAGCTGATAAAGGAGTTTCGGAGTATTTTTTCGGGCTGAATAACGTGGTATTGTGGAATTTTTTATTTACAATCATCCAGCCATTTCAAAAGGTCAAAAATATCTAAAAAATGACCGGTTAGTGGTATGAAGTGGTTAATAAGAACTGTTTTTCACTGCAATGTCACAGCATATTTTCATTGCAAATTCGGATTCTACTTGGAATTTCATGAACAAAAATTCTATCACTCAAATTTTTAAGAGCTCCAAAAGTGAAAAATGAATTAAAATAAATCATTGAAATCTTGCTTTTTTGTACATACCTATTTATTGCATGCTATCCTTGAGGTTCGCACCTAATGGCTATCAACGTGCGGTAAGATAAGTGTTGAGGTAAGGCTTGGTGGAGAATGTCTCGGTGACCAAGCACTTGTCAACAGAACATAAATTAAATAGAACACCTACACTTAGACTAGTCTTTCTGTACCTATTTACCACGAGCTGTCTTGCCAACGGAAAATCAATGAGATCTATCTACGCTTCACAAATCCATCTATAATATACAGAAGTTGTAATAAAGTCGATTTCGTGAAGTCGGAACTCCATAGGAATTAAGTCATCTGATACAATCGTTGCAGTTTTTAGGGCGATTTTAGCATAACTTTGAGTTTAACTGGTTACGATTCACTCCCCTTTTGAAGTCTTTTAACGAATTTTCGTAGAAAGTAAAGCTTTTAGAATGGCTCCAGAAATGTTAAAATCAAAATATTCGGAAAAATTCTTCATTAAAATATGTCTAATTTAAATATACGCTTTTTCATGTATATATATATATATATATATATATATATATATATATATATATATATATATATATATATATATATATATATATATATATATATATATAATATATATATATATATATATAGTATTTCCAGCTGACAACTCACCTTAGAATTGAGCTAAAAATTCCGTTCTTGCGCCAAAACGAAAGGATGAGTTCGTTGGGCAACACTTTTTGAGCACATTAAATTGGTCAAATTTCAAAAAACTTGCTAAAAAAATCACTGAAAATGGCTAAAAAAGGTCAAAAATTGTTAAATTTATATTTTTTGTAGAATTTTAACCAAAAAAAAGTTCATCGATAACGAACTGGGATAATATAAAATTGACGCACAAAATTATGCAGAAAAATGTACTCAAACTTCATTCATATTTGCTGAAAAATCTATAAAAACTCTTTAAAAAAGCTTAAAATTTTCGAATCTTTTTTGAATTGCAGAATATTATTTTGAACGAGTTTTGTTGCTATAAAATTGGTAGTTAACTAATTTGTTGATCTCAAAGAGCTCACATTTCAAAACAGTCAACAGATTTTAAAACAAAGTAACATTTAGTATAATACGATAATTTACGAAAATTCGCTCCTACGATTATGCTGCATGACTGGAATTTTTTTTCTTTTCAATGTTATAGCCCTTAGGGAGGAGCAAACTGATGAACGTACATCGACCGAGGTAGTTTCATTAGATTCTTTGGGCGGATAGCTGTAAATGAAACTCAAAAAAAATTACTTTACCTTGAAAGTTTTCTAGATCCTGATTTTTGAATATTTTAGCCCTTATATTCTACCCTTTAGGGTTGATCGAACATGATGCTGATGTTACTGGCACATCCCCGGCCGAAGTATGATTTTCGACCCATAGTTTGGTCCAATACTTTCTGAAGAAAGCTTCAAACGGCACACGGCGGATTTTTTCGATTTTTGGATTCTACGTAAGTATGTACCTCTTTTGAAACGTAAACCAACAAATTTGGGGGGGGTTAAGAAAATGTTTTTTGGACGGTTGCAAAGGTTCATTGTTGAAAATAATAAACCAATAACTAGCTTCAATGATTTTTTTCATAATTATTATTATTTTTAACATTTGGTGCTCTTGATAAAACGAGTGACGAGATATTCATTCATAAAATTTTTCCTAGAATCCGAATTCGCAATGAAAAGTGGGAATTCTTATTGACCAAACTGAAAAATCACCTTATCCGTCATTTTTGTAATATTTTTTTGGCCTCGATGTGAAGGCCGAAAAATTGATTCAGCCTGAAAAAATATTCCGAAAACTATGTATCGCACCCAGAAATTGTTAGACCCACAAAACTTGGATACCTATTTTGCATTTAACACACATTTTGAGCGTTTTTTCAGCCACATCACGTCACTCTTTTTTTTTTTCACGAAACTTTGCAAAGAATCCGAGTCTGGAATAAAAAAAATTGGGGTTTTTATTGTCAAAATTAGAAGTTCTTCAACATTTCTGTGAAATTTCGATTTTTAGATTTTAGGAATTCAAGGTGAAATTTTCGTCTAACTAGCATTATAAGGAAAATAGAAGGGGGGGGGGGGGGGAATGGTCACCTTATGGGACAGTGCCCTAGTAGTATGGGGTAGTGCGTATAGTGCTGGGAATAAAATGCACCTCAAAATGCACCTCAAGACAAGGTGATAGTCTATTCCATTGCTGGGTGGGTCTAACTAAACGTGAAGAATAACTAACAGTTAAGTAAGTTAATGTAGTTCCAAGGTTAAATTAGTGATCACGATATTTTATGCAAAACTTACCGTGTATGAGAATAGTGCTGCGAATAAGACGTATCCTAAGGACTTCAACGTCATCTTTCTGTCTGGGATGGGCTACCTACACAAATATCGCGAGAATTTTATGGAATTTCCGCCGCTGGGACCTAACAAAAAGAGCATAAACCACAGGCAAGTTCACAGGCGACGATTCATATTACAAATAAATGAGGCGGAGGTGAGACAAGGCATCTAACCTTCCGGAGCTGGGGAGGAAGAGGCGAGGGAAATATTTTTATTTGGAAATCACTCATGACAGGAAGAGAACCTATAGAATAGGAACGAGCGGAGAAGAGGGTCAGTGTCAGGGGGGACTCGACCAATTACTATATCACCATCATCATTGTTGTCCCTTCAATTTGTCACCCGGGCTTCCCCCATTGTCAGCTAGAGTTATGTGTAGATATGTAAGCACGAACAAGCATAATGTGCGACTAAGTTGGTATAAGTAGTCACTATGTCCATTTCAGTAAAATTTTGGGTAAAACATTAAGATAAGGCCATGGCCCCCAAATTTTCAAAAGTACACTTCTCCAGAGTTTTCTTCACGGAAATCCGTTGAAAGGAATTCTAATACGATTACAGGATTTAAAAAATATATTTATGTGTGAGTGTGCGTGTGAATGTGTGTTTTAGCATAATTATGCCCATAATTTTGATTTAAACATTCTTGGAACCATTGCAATTCTACAAAAATTTGCTAATGTTGATTTTGGCGAATTTTTGAAGAAATTAAGCTATTGCTCTCGCCTCAAAATTTGTAGAATGTGAATTTTTTGAAAAAAATTTAATGCATAAAAAGTCCGTTTCAGGCTATTCTGAATCAAATTCTGAAGTTTAACGCATTTTTTTATGTATGTATACGTATGTATGTATGTATGTATGTATGTATGTATGTAGGTATGTATGTATGTGTCATTCCAGACGATAACTGTCCGTAGAATTGTGCTAGAAACTTCAAACATATTTAAAAATGTTAAGGGCACAAAACGAAAGTTCAAGTTTCGTTGCCAGCTTGATAGGATTACATCTTCGGGTTGATAATTTTCAAAAATTTAGTCAAAAAATTTCACAAATAGCTTTTTTTTTGCGATTTGTCGTGCGAAGTAATTTTTTCCAGCATTTCTAACATGTGGTTGATTCGGAATCAAATACGATTTCCTATAATAATATGTATCAAGTTTTCAAAACAAAGTTGAAAAATGTGTCAAAAATCGAAATAATGCCGTTCGCTGGTTGTAAAATCGGTAATATTCTTCAAAAATTCGCTCATGGAATCATGCTGCATGACTGGACTTTTTTCGGTGTTTTCCCAAGTTGGTGTTGCAAATATCAATAAATGAACATCATTACGTGGTTCACCACGAAAAAATACCCCAAAATCATGTACTACTTGTGGCAATTAAATATCTTCAAAAATTCAGCATTTCACAATTTTTGCACTCTTAGAGTGGAATAGCGCACTTTTGGAGCGGAATTGCGCCCGTTTGCGCGCACTAAAAACATTGACTGATGGGTTATTTCTAAATGAAATTTCACTTAGAATTCGAATCTGCAATGTAAAATGGGAGTTCTCATGTGAATAACGAAGTTGATGTCGATTCCGCACTTTTACGCAAATACAAATTTGTCATTTTTGAAGTCTACGAAGAATGAATGAATTTGAAGAATAGCGTTCGGCTGAATTTTTTCCTCACATTTAGAGAAAAGGAAGGAGGGGAGCCCTCATTGAGGGCACAGTATTCAGTAAGTAGTTTTTTTACACAACAATGTTAGTTTTTGGCTTAGCAGAGACCTGTCGTTTGCCAACCGTGGTGTCTTACCGTGTTGAATGTTTTGCTTGTTTGGATTTTTTCTGATGATCGTCACAGCGCTGACTGAAACGTCAAAGGACATTTTAAAAAGATTAAAACTATGTTGTGATAGCATTTTTTCCCTCTGGTCCGAATTCCGACAAAAATGCACGAGAATACATATAAACGGTCGAAATAACACTTCAATCATATAATAAATTTCATGGAAAAATAACGCATTACTCGAATTTTATGTGTGCGAAAACTGGCTCAATTACGCGCAAAAAGTACGCAAATTGTGAAATATCGTATATTTTAAGATATTAGATGCCATAGGTGATACATGTTTTTGCTTCCGAGTCTACCTAAAGGTAGCGAACCATAGTTTTCACTTTCGGGTGAAAAAAAATTGTTGGTCTCCAAAATCAAAATTTCCACTCGCATTTTACGTTTTAGACCATTCTGAACACCTTTGGTTCCGTGTGTGCGTGCGTGCGCGCGCGCGCGCGCGCGTGTGTGTGTGTGTGTGTGTGTGTGTGTGTGTGTGTGTGTGTGTGTGTGTGTGTGTGTGTGTGTGTGTGTGTGTGTGTGTGTGTGTGTGTGTGTGTGTGTGTGTGTTTGTGTGTGTGCGCGCGCGTGTGGTGTGTCCGTCGTGTCTGCCTTGTGTCCGCAAATCCTTGTAACAAGCTTATTTTCCACCTCACTTACTATGAAATAGAACATATTCAAATTAATGTTCAAAATTATGCTGAAAATGTACTTACATTTCATTATAATTTGCCAAAATATCGATAAAAACTGCAATAAAGCTAAAAATCCAAAACCAAATTCAAATAGCAGATCATAATTTGGAATAGGTTTTTTGCCATAAAATTAATAGTTGATTATTTCCTGGCATTCAGAAAGCTCAAATTTCAAAACAATTTAACACAATACGATAATTCACGAAAATTCACTCATACGCTCATGCTGCATGACTGGACCTGTTGTTCCGAGTCTACCTAAAGGTAGCGGAAGCATTGTTTTCACTTTGGGGAGTAGAAAAATTTTTTGTCTCCAAAATCAAAATTTCCACTCGTATTTTACGTTTTAGACCATTCTGAACAACTTTGGTTCCGTGTCTGTCTGTCTATCTGTGTGTCTGCCGTGTGTCCGAAAATCCTTGTAACAAGCTAATTTTCCACAGTTTTCATCCGATTTTGATGAAATGATCAGTGGATGTGCGGGATAGGAGATAGACGGTCTCCTACCAGCTTTATCGTTCTTGACTCAATACTTCACTCTGCGCATGCGCAAACGTAAATTGTACTAAGCATTATTTTCTCACGCCCTTGTCGTCCGATCTCGCTCAAATTTGGATGATAGTTGGAGGATGACGATTTGATCATCTTATATCAATTTCAACATGATTGTATCGTTAATAGCTACTGCGCATGCGCCAATATGAAATCCTTGTAACAAGCCTATTTTCCACAGTTTTCATCCGATCTGAATGACATTTTCAGGGAATATGTGGGCTAGGGGGTAGACAGTCCCCTGTCAGTTTCATTGTTGCCAAATCAATACTTCACTCTGCGCATGCGCAAACGCAAAATCCATTATGCTCCATTTTAACCCAATGCGCCAATGTGAAATACTTGTAATGACCTTAATTTTCATAGTTTTCATCCGATTTTGATGAAATTGTCAGAGAATGTGCGGTTTAGGTTGTAGATGGTCCCGTACCTATTTCATTGTTTTCAACTCATCAGTTCATTCTGCGCTTACACAAACGTAAATTACATTGAGTATGATTTTTTCGTTTCTTAATTAACCAATTACGACATTTCGGCTACTTCTTTATTTAATCTTTGATGCTATGGAATTTTTCAACATCATTTAAAACTTTTTAATTAGGTACCTATACATTCATGATATGAAATGAAATGAAATGCAATTTTTTATTTGTAAAAGCCTTCCAGCGATACAAAAGTTCGTGCAGGCAGCAAAAATTTAAGTAAAATCTAGGTAGATTCTCAGTTAAACAGAAATGAAAAAAACACATAAGTAATCAAGGTAGAATATTTAAGAAGAAAGAGAGAAAGAAAAAACAATCTGTACGTTAAATGAAAAGAAATAATGCAACGAATCATACAAGAATTAGATATAGATATATAGAATAGACATAGTGCAAGGTACATATTGAACAATGAGAAGCAGATGAAGAAAAGGTTGCACAAAGGACAATAGGTGATTCAATGTAGTATAAAGAATACATTATAAAGAAGAAAGCAACGCAAGTACATCATTACATCATTATAAAATCCCACGAAGTGAGAGAAGAAAGAAAGGCGAAAATATACAGAAGACAGAAAATTAGTACAAAAATCCCTCATTCAAGAAAAAACCCTAGTCCTTATACAATTTTTAACGAAGAAGAACATTTTTTTGCAATGTAGTATGTCTTCAAGAGAGAGTAATGAAGAAAGCCTATCAAAAGATGATTCATTTTCAAGAAAGAAAAAGTATCTCTCACCACGAAGGACAGGGCAAACGCAGAGAATCTACATTCATGATATGTAAACGAGGAAGCTACCACTCCCAACTTGGCAGACTTTTTTTTCTCCACTCTGAATTACGTATAGAAATGTGATATTCGAAACCTGGAAAAACACCGAAAAATTGGCCTATTACACATTTTTCCACTAGTTTTCTCGCAGTGTGAAGCGTAATAAAATTCAGTTTTTTTCTGTGTTTTTCCAAGTCAATATTGAAAATATCAATAAATGAATATCTCCACGTTAGATAACTTTCCTTAGGATTGAGATAAAAATTCCTTCTTGCGCCAAAAAATCTTTCCGAATGAAAGTATGATTTCGGTGTCCTGCATTTTTTGAGCACATTAAATTGGTCATATATCAAAAAACGAGGTCAAAAAGCACTAAAAAAATTGCTAAAAACATAAAATTCGTTAAGTTTATATTTTTTAGCATAATTTTAGACAAAAGAAGTTTATCAACAACGAAATATAACTTTAAAAAATTCATGTACACAATTGTGCTGAGAAATGTACTAGAATTTCATTAATATTTGTTGAAAAATCGATGAACACTTCAATAAATTGCTAACAATTCAAAAATATTGTTGCATAATATAATCGATAATTTACGAAAATTCGCCTATACGATCAAGCTGCATGACTGGATCTTTTTTGAAGATTTTTTGAAATTTGAGCAGTCTATTTCACTCAAAAACTGCTGTTCAACGAACACATATTCTTTATCTATTTTTCATTAATCTTTTATTATCAACTTATAACCTTTCTTTTGGAATGTTTGATTTTTTCCCAGGAAAAAGGATTTTCATCTATCATAAGAAGGGAAAGGTAACGTTCGACGTGACGGAATGCACGAAGCACTTTGGTCCTGCAAAATTAAGGATCCAATAGGAAATGAAACGCTGAGTGAAAAGGTCCCATTACCTGGTTTACAAACCCTTCAATACCGAGTGATGGTAAAAAAAACCTTTTTGACGTTATTTGTGGAGTTGTAAGTAAGCCACTAGCTTTACCCTAAAACTAGACGAAATAACACAAAATCACGCCTACTGTATAAGGTATGCCAAAATACTCAGTGGATTCAATTACACTATAAAACACAAGACATATCAGATAGAGTGTCGTCTGCTCAAAATCGCTTGGGACGCCAAGGGAAATGCTCAAAGGCACCTCTTTATTCAAGATCATCAGAATTCAGTGAAGACGACATTATTTTACATCAGACCATAAATCGGGATTCAACAGACAGTATTTCTGCTTTGTCTATTGTCTCCGGCACGGCATCAGATCGACTGCTACAAGTTCTTCACGAAAAATCGCTGAATGGTGAAATTCGCGGTGAGCGATACTCTCTCCAAGATGGTGCAATTTTTTGAGGCCACCAATTTAGAGTTTCTTGCTCGCTTCAAACTTTAGTTTTTAATGAACTCAGTAGATAAATATAACAGTTTTTGGTAAAATCAAATCAATCTTGTGCCTCGACCACAGCTAATCCAGTAAAAGCCCCTTCTACCATTGGATGAGCTTGGTTCCAACTTAGCGTGAAGGTACTTATGTTGAGTAAGTGATTCCAAAGGATGTTTAGTAGGTACTTACTTCATTGTCGTAAGAGCAAAGTAAAGAGCAAACTATGTAACTATTCATTCGATGTAAAAATACTAAAATCCCCTTGCTAATGGTTAAGGGCGCCTCCCTCTTTACAATACCTACGTAAAATGGAGTAACTTCGGACGATTTTCGAGGTTTTTAGTGATTTTTAAGCGTACAGGCTTTTAGAAATTTAAAAAAAAATTTGAATGATGTTCTTCACATCTCAGCTTTCACATCTCGGCCACGTTCAAATTTTCCAACTTGACCCATATATATATATATATATATATATATATATATATATATATATATATATATGTGTAATATATATATATATATATGTGTGCGTGCGTGCGTGTGTGCGTGAGTGCGTGTTGTGTGTTGTGTGTGTGTGTGTGTGTGTGTGTGTGTGTGTGTGTGTGTGTGTGTGTGTGTGTGTGTGTGTGTGTGTGTGTGTGTGTGTGTGTGTGTGTGTGTGTGTGTGTGTGTGTGTGTGTGTGTGTGTGTGTGTGTTCAGGATTCTGAATGCAGAGGGTGTTTGGATGGAGGAACTGGGAATATTACCATTCCATAAACTATTTTATTATACTGCTTTCATGTATGCAGTGTTTCAGGAGAGCATACCGGTACAGGTAGAACGAGTGGCAGTACAAACTCGAAGAGGACGGTTTCCAGTTGTTGAGCAACCTGCATATAGGTTTGATCACAGCCGAAGACAGTCATCGTACATGATCCCCGCGGTGTGTAACCAATTAATTCCTTGTATCTATGACCCGAAGGATCCGATTTCAAGACGGAAGATTAAAACAAAATCCTACCTTATAGAGAATGAAGTCGTTTGCACAAATATTCTTGCTGGAAGGCTATCATGTACTTGTGGAGCACAGCTTGCCTACATTGCGCGTCGGGGTCTCCAATAGGTGAAGAAAAATTATGAAAATTATAGGAATAAGGAAAAATCCTACCCCTGTTTCAGCACTAGGGCGGAGAATTACAGCTGGAAATTTTGAAGTGCAATTTTGAAGTGGAATATGTTATTTGTGAAGATATGTTACTTTAAGTGATATCTTAAGAAGAGAACTTGAGTTGTGTTTTAAGGGAAGAATTTAATAGTTAGTTTTTGAAGACTTTAATTGGTGATAGAAGGACTTACCTATATATTACTGAACTATATGGAAGTATTTACCTACTTACTTTTCAACACATGCACGGAAAGCCCCGCGCGACTCTTTGTCATGGGGCAAAATATATTGTATGAATTTTGTTGAATAAAGATATTCGTAATTCGTGTGCGTGTGCGAGTGCGTGTGCGTGCGTGCGTGCGTGCGTGCGTGTATATATATATGTATACATTTATGTGTCCGAAGTTACTCCAAAACTTACTCCAATACAGGGTGGCCCCGAAATGGAATTTCAAATTTCCCTGACTTTTTCCCTGACCGAACTTCAAATTTCCCTGACAAAAAATGAACATTTCGAAGTTAATTAGCAAACTTTCGTAGGGATTGAAGCTTCTGTAATGGCTTAGAAAATTTTAAAACCAACATTTTTGAAAAATGTTCTTCATTGAAATCCGTTTGGGGCATTCTGAAACGAATCCTAGAGTTTAATGCTTTATCATATTATACACATATTTGTATATGTGTCCTTCCTGAAGATAACTCTCCTTAGGATTGAGATACAAATTCCGTTCTAGCGCCAAAAAAATCAAGCTTTCCAAACAAAAAGACAAGTTTGTTGGCCAGCATTTTTGTGCACATTAAATTGGTAAACTTTCAAAAAAGTACTGAAAAAAATCACTAAATACAGCAAAAAACGGCTTAAAATCTTTAAATTTAAATTTTTTAGCAGAATATTGCTCAAATAAAGTTTATTAACTATAAAATGAAACATTTAAAAATTTAGGTGCAAAATTATGCTGAAAATATACATTATTTTCATTAAAATGTGCTAAAAAATCTATTAAAACTCCAAAATCTGTTTTTTAGTCGCAGAATATTATTGAAGCGAGGCTTTTATACGGACGCCCACCCTCCCCCGCTAGGAACGCTCGCGGCTCGGGGAGTCTCCCCATGAAAAACGTCATGGCCCGAGCATCATTCATAATCCGAACTGTCCCAAACGATCCCGATTCAACCCGAGGCCTCCCCGGTCTTTCTTTCTCTACTCTACGACGCCAATCATCACTTTCATAGAATACAACAATGAGAATAATGGTGTAGAAATTACTGAAAGTACTTCTGATCTTGATGAACAGGCAGGTTTTGAAGTTTGTAATGTCAGTTTTTTGGGGGTTTTCCTACCATTTTCCAGATTTTTCCGAAAATTTTTTTTCATAAAATGTTAAGCTCGTTCTCCCGAATAATAATCCGGGTTGACTGCAGGTTTTCCACACCTCTTTCTTGTTGACTGCAGGTTTTGAAGTTTGAAATTTCAGTTTTTTGGGGTTTTTCCGACAATTTTCCCGACTTTTCCAAAAAAAATTTTACATAAAATGTTTAGCTCTTCCTCCCGAATATAAATCCGGGTTGACTGCAGGTTTTCCACACCTCTTTCTCGTTGACTGCAGGTTTTGAAGTTTGACTGGCAAATTAGGTAGACCCAGCTTTGTAAATGATTTGGAACTTGTATGTTATATATTGTATGTGAGAACTTGTATGCAATAAAACTGATTTTGCAAAAATTGAAGGATGCAAATTATTAAAATAACATGAAATTAATTCCAATTAGAAGAGATTGTTTATGAGTATGAAAATACTCATAATTCTATTCTACGCTTTATGATACAGGGTGCGGCAGAGAGGACGGACGGTTTTAAAAAATCATAAAATAGTTAATTTTTACTCAAAAACAAATTTATTGATGCAATCAGGTTCGCAAGGAAATAGCATTTGAGACAGTCAAGTGTGAAAAATCTCATCAGGCATGTGGTGGCCGAAATTGTTGATGCAGTGCTGGAGGCGTACTTGGAAGTTTGCGTAGACTCTCTCCAACATAGCGCAACGTCGAAATGATCACCAACTTCTTTTTCCCTGAATTACGACGGCAACGTGTTCCAACCCGACGTGTGTAGTTCCAGCAGGATGGGACAACCGCCAACACAGCCAGAGCATCAATGGACGTTATTCGCCCTCTCTTCCCTGGTCGCCTTATTTCCAGGTTTGGCGATGTTCATTGGCCTCCTTGGTCCCCAAATTTATCCATATGCGATTTTTTCTTATGGGGACACCTCAAGGCTAGAGTATGCGAGAACAAAACCCGAACTCTGGACGAATTGAAGGACGCAATTCGCATGGAAGTCGCCCAAGTTGAGAGAGCTATGTTGGAGAGAACGCACAAGAACGCCTCCAGCACTGCATCAACAATTTCGGCCACCACATGCCTGATGTGATATTCACACTTGACTGTCTCAAATGCTATTTCCTTGCGAACCTGATTGCACCAATAAATTTGTTTTGGAGTAAAAATGAACTATTTTATGATTTTTTTAAAACCGTCCGTCCTCTCTGCCGCACCCTGTATAAAGCTTCGCTTCCTTCGAGCGTCCCTAGACGGCCCCATTCATTTTTTTTAGAATGGGTTTTTTTGCCATGCCCACGCCAATAAGTTGTTGTGTCTCTCACTGGATCAGACCTCTAATCTACTGGTTTCGCTCCCAAGTTCAATACTCTGTTGATATTTTTCACATACAGCTTACTACTAGCTGATATAGTAACGGGAGAGCCGAAGACTTATCCATGTCGCAATGAATCAGCGTACAATGGTGATACTCTTTGAACAGCTGAAACATCGCTCTTGATATCATTTGTCATGGGTACCTATGAAATGATAAGTGTGATAAACAGAGCTCTTCACAGCATGGCATTTATTTTTGCCAAACGTGGCTCTAAAAAACATGGCAAAATGGCACTTATTTTGGCCAAACATGGCATTTATTCTTCAAAATCGAAACTTTTTTTTTTCTTTTTTTCAATTTTCCCCCCATGACCTTGCAATGACTCTTTCCTTTTCAAGCACTAATGCCTATAATCCTCGGACATTGGAGACCTTAAGTCCTTGGAAGGGAATTCCCGGTCGTTGACTTGTGAGCTTGCCCACATGAAAAAGCCCTCGTTAGCTTGCCTCTGTTGATAAATTTTTGAAAAAATACTTGAAACCCCAACTTTTTGCGAATTTTCCCAGAAAAATAATTTTTTTTCTCCACAAATTTTCAAGAAAATTAGGCGAAAAATGGCACAAACGCGGCATTTTCCCAGAAATTGGAAAAAATGGTTTTTTACTCAAAAATTGGCCAAACTTTTTTTTTTCTTTTCTCTTTTTTTCCCTTATTCCCCTCATGACCTTGCAATGACCCTTTCCTTTTCAAGCACTAATGGCTGTAATCCTCGGACATTGGAGACCTTAATCCTGAGAAGGCGATTCCCGGTTCCAGTTGGGGGCCACCCTGCAATAGTTGGAGTAACTTCGGATACCCCTATAAAATCAACAACAAAAATCAATGTTTTACTTTTACTTTTAATCAACGTCATTATTATCATGACATTTTTCAGGGTTTGCCCATCTATGTATGGTTTAATATAGGGATTTAAATACGAACTAAATCACTCACGACGAATTTGTGGAAACCCATTTCAAAACGGAAGTTAGTAATAAAAGTTCCAGTCATGTTATGTTACAATGTTTTGAAAATTAAGGACTTTGAGAGAAAAGAAATTGTTAACTACCAATTTTATGACCAAAAAACTCGTTCTAAATAATAATCTTCTATTCAAAAAGACTTTTTATCTATTTTTCAGCACATTTTAATGAAATTTTTCAGCACAATGTTATACAAAAAAAAAATTATGTTTATGTTCTATTTTATAGTTAATTAGGTAACTATATTTGAGCAATATTCTGCTTAAAAATAATATATAAATTTAACGATTTTTAGCCGTTTTTTCTATTTTTAGTGATTTTTTTGGCACTTCTTTTGAAATTTGACCAATTATATGTACTCAAAAAATGCTGGGAGGTGTTCTCAGCAGCTCAAGAAAAAGACTTGGCAAGGTATTGTGTTGAACTAGACAAGAGATGCATTGGACTGGGTTTGAAATCATTGAGATTGTAACAGAGTTACCTCCTGAGAGGTCCATCAAGCTCCCTTCAGAGCACCAGAGATAGCGCTGTCGGCGTCCCGTTGATGAATCAATGGGCGCTGCGGGCTGTTCTCGATCATTTTTGGCAGCTGGTTTGGCGTTGGATGGAATTCCAGGTGACTGGAAAATCAACCTTCCCCGGACATGGCTCATTAAAAGCTATTAATAGGGGTGGTATCTCTCTGACGGGATGCCTGTTACTCTCCTCTACCTTTTTATGAGGATTTAGGCCCCCATTGCACCTCTGGGGGGGGGGGGGGCACCTAAATTCCTTATATGGTAGCAGAGCGTGGTTTGGATTATGCACGGCTGACGCCTAGTAGTCCAATCTACTATTTTTTGGGGAGTTAATGTTTCAGAAGAAACATGGCCCGGGGTTCCAGAAGGAATTCCCATTATCACCCTTTGGTATATAAATAATTTCATTGGTCTTTGACTTATAATTTCTCTTTTATTCCCCTTTTATATTTTATATACCATATTTTCTTTCAATTTTATGCCACCTGAGTATTGCTATAATGTCAATTACCAGGTTCGTGCACAATTTAAGTCCCCTAAGTTGGGCAAATTCATTTTATATTATTTAAATTTCATGCCACCTCAGTATTGCTATATGTCTATTACCAGGTTAGTGCGCCATTGAAGTCCCCATAGTTGGGCAATTTAATTTAAAAGTCCCCAATGTTGGGCAAATTAATTTCTATATATATTTTGATTTCCTAAGGTATAAGTCTCCATAGTTGAGCATCCGTTTTGTCCCGATTGTTCAATGAAGATACTTCTTATGAAGCTTCATTGACAATCCTGTTTTAATTTCTATTCCCCCATCCTCAAAATGCCAATGCAGCTATTTATGATTGAATGAGCATTAGTTCTCAGCTATTAACTATTCCACCCAGTTAACATCCTTGATCTTCAACTCAGCAGACTTTAAGGGGAGGAGTGTAACAGAGTTACCTCCTGAGAGGTCCATCAAGCTCCCGTCAGAGCACCAGAGATAGCGCTGTCGGCGTCCCGTTGATGAATCAATGGGCGGGGGGGGGGGGGGGGGGGGGCACCTAAATTCCTTATAAGATATACGTGAAAAATAATAAAATTCTGAAATGACGGGTAAGGATTTCACGAGGGAATTCATGAAGTCAAACAGATTGTCATTAAGAACCCCAAGGAAGATCAGTGTGGCGCAAACTATGGGATTCAATCGTGATCAACGCACCTAGTATTTTGACAATGCAGATGAAGCCATAAAAAGTACAAATTTCCGCCTGAGGGATTTTTAATGTGGATAAAACAGGAGTGCAGACAGTGCCAAATGAATTACGCAGGCATGTTACTCCAACCAGTAAAAAAGGAGCAGCGAAATCTGTCTCAGCAGACCAATATAAGGGAAAACTATCACTGTGGTGTGTGCTATGACCTGCGTTGGATATTTCGTCCCTCCCTTTTTCATTTATGGTAGGAATCAAGAAAACCGCCAATCGATCAAAAGAGGGCCTACTGGGTGTGACATAAAGGTTACATGGCTTTAACCATAAAGGCTATTCTTGTAGTGGTTGGTGCACTTCAAAGTTTCACGAACCCAAATCCTGAGAATCCAATCCTCCTTCTGCTTGATAACCATATTTTTCATATCAGCTTAGCTGCAGTGAACTTTACTAAGTTCAACAACATTCATCTCCTTACCTTGCCACCCCACAGCAGCCATAAGACTCAACCCTTGAACAGTTTTTTTTTTTTTTTTTTTTTTTTTTTTTTTAATTTAAAGCATACTACGATGCTGCTGCTGACAGTTGGTCAACTTCCCACCCAGGACAAACTATTTGTGAATTTGAGGTTGCAGAACTTGTCGAAATAGCCTTCAAAAAGTCAACTACAGTAGAAGTGGCAGCATAAGGCTTCCAGAGCTCTGGCATACATCCTTATGACAGATATAAGTTCACACATGCTGATCTTCAGGTGTATAGATATAACAGTAAGTAAGTTGCACGGTTTTATGTGGACATAACCAAGGAGCAGTGATGGAATTCATGAGAAGACTAAAGGATTTATGCAAAGTATCAGGCTGTTTAAGTAAATATTATTTAAAATGAAGTAGGTACCCTCAAAATATTTCGGGTCGTTTTATCGGGATGTATGGAGAAGGAAATTATGATGAGAATATATATCCTCATCATAATTTCCTTCTCCATAATAGGTACGACAAGATGAATGAGGAATTTTTAAGGTTAAATTTTATTCTAAATGGATAGATTTTCAAAAATATGCCATATAATGGGTACCTATCTGACCAACAAATTGCTCTTGAAATTGATTTACCCAATAACATCACATCCCCCACCCTCCTGGAGGGAACCCTCAGCTTCCCTGCTCATTACCTACATCACGTATGGTCTTCCTATCCGTTTATTGGACAAGCTAAACAGTCTTTTGAGCTGAAAAATGGTACAATGGAATTTGTGGTCAAAAGTGTGAAATTCAAACAGATGACAGTTTCCCATTCTTGAAGGTAGCAAGAGAGATAGGAACCCACAGGTCATGAATCCATGGATGGAAGATTGCTCACTCGGCACAAAACACAACAACTGGATGTCATGGAAGTGATGAATATGTACGGCCCAGCATAGTATGAGCCTATACAAACTATAATGAAATAAAGGAGCTTAATCTCCACTTGTTAAGACAAATAATTCGGTTCAATAGAATATTGAATAGTATGGATAGATAGGAAAAGCGAAACAACATACACTATCAACAAAAAGCCAAGGGGAAATAATATAACACAATTGAAAAGGGAAACACCAAAGCTCGTAGAAAACTAACAAAAATAATAAACCGAACCTCCAAAAATCCTGGTATCACAACATCTGGCATGACCACTGGTTATGGAAGGCTCTGCCAACAAATTGAAAGTTGAATAAGAAGAATAAGAATGTTTTGAATCGCCAGGTTATCCTCAGCTCGATTTCGCTTATCAACATCGTTGCCGTTGTGTATTTTAGATTCTACATTCCGGCGTTTACAGTAGATTGGAAAACTTATGTTAGTAATCTAGGATTCATATTCGTCGTTTAGTTCGTCCGAAACAGACCTTCTCGAAGAACGACTAATTCGTCCTCCCATCACAATGGAGCAGGTATGTATTGTTTTCGTTGAACCATTTCGTGGTAAACCATGTGAACTACCACTATCCAGACGTTTACTTTACGTGGGTTATAACTCACCAAAACATTCAACTACATTGCCATTAAGTTCTTCAAGTTTTCCATATACATTTCGTATTTCTATTAATGATGTAAGCTTTCGCGCTTGGTGTCAAACCTCCCAATTGATGTTGTCATACCTCCTTTTTGGATGTTGAACAATTAGGAAGTTGGTTTCCTCAGTCGTCAGAATGAGTAGCATGAAATGGATCCTGATTTCCAACAGTGAAGCTGCTCATTGTAAACCAAATTAATTTTCTCCCTCTAGGTTCTGAAAAGACCGCTCCTTAGTTCATTTTTCCATTTCTCATATATTGAATTTGGAGTATATTTTATATATTGCGGGTTGATCCTATTAGATTTACAGCGTCCTTCAGGAGAACTCAAATTGCACAAAACCATATCACTTTTATTGCGCCCAAGCGTATAAATAAACTTCCGTCGGAAATATATGGAAATAGTAAACCTAGTCGGTTCATACAAATTAAGGATCGGATTATCCAATCAGCCAACAAGTTTTAAATCAATTATAGGTTCTCCATATATTATAGTCCCAGAACGTAGACTGATTATGCAATTCTTATTCCTATTCCTGTGGAGACTGGAGTATTAGTACTCAATGAAGACTGATTTTGTAACGCGCTAGCTATTTGTTCAAGTTTTAAGATTTATTTGATTTTAAATATTGTTCTATGCCGAATTATGTTAAATTTTTAGATTTATTCATGTTTTGATTAGTTTGTTCATATTTTGAAATTTTACGTTTAAGCTGATTTAATATTTTATTGATGTTTCTGTTGTAAGAAGAAGAAAATAATGTATTTCCATGGTTTCTATCCCTTAGAAATACCCACACTCAGGCTTTACCTTGTGGGATTTTCAGTGAGCAAAATCGCTTATGGAAACCATCTCTCTGTATATCCTGTCTTTCTGAAAATAATGTATACCTATTATATAAAAGTAAAAAGTAAAGTTTTCATCATATTAATTTGGCCTGATCATCAGCCGAGCGGAAAATTCGGGAGACCAGAGAAATGGGAGAAGGGGGGGGGGGGGGTTGAAAGTTCAGAGTTGTCAATAATCGAGGAACAAAATAAGGGGGAAATTTTTGTATCTAATCTCACTAGTGATTTTCCTCCTATTGTTCTGGTTATTTAAGATTAAGACATCGGGAAAATAACTTGACATTGCAATCAATAAATTAGGTAATGTATTTACAAAACCTCAGAATTATCTCAATGAGCGATAGAGGTTGGAAATTTTCCCAATTCTTATTTGATTCGTATGTGATTGCAAGATGTGTGAAATACTTACTTGGTTTCAAAACATTACTCATTTGGAACCTGTAATGTCCTAATAAATTCTCCCAACCGGCTGTTTTACTCTTTGACCATGAATAGTAGGTACCATCAGTAATGATACCCGGAACATGGTCAGAATTGAATAATCATCGAAATGTTGGCACTTCTTTGGATTTTTGCGTATATTTCCGAAAGTATGCGTTCTTTTCGAAATAACCACTCTATACAAAGTTAAGTTGACAAAGTTTTCTAAAATTTTGACGAGTACAGTTTGTCTATAATACCAACTGTTCCTCCGCTAGAGGACGCTAAATAATAAGCAAAAAAAACTAAAATTCACTACAAATAACCATATAAAGCCCTTTTTAGTTGTAAATCGTCCATTCACCAGAGTTGGGGAAGATGTAGTTACAGCTACTAACTAAAACTACTTTGATACAAAGTAATTGTAACTACTAACTACAGCTGTGAAGTCATGGGAAATTTCCGAATGACACAAATAGCAAATTTGTTCTTCGGAAATTCGCTAAAACAAACCAAAATATTTCATTCTTGGTCTCCCCATGTTGTATTGTGTAAGATATGATTAAGGGTTGCAACAGATAATGTTTTCTAGACCAAATTCCGTGGCTTTTACGTGTGTGTAGTTTCGAGAGTAGTTAGGCTGCTCAGCTAGTTGCTGTAGCTGCATCCAGTAACTACTAACTGCAAGCTGTGGAAAAGTAGCTGCCCACGGGTAAATACCAACTACTAGCTGTGGGTAGTTGCCAGAAACAGTTACTCAGCTATGTAGTTAATAGCTGTTGCTGTAGTTACCTACAAAAAGTAGTCACTACTGCCCAACACTGTAATTCACAACCACCCCATACCCATTTTACGACTGCATATGATGTCTAATGGCTCATGTGTTCATAAGGTCAACGCAGTGTACTCACTTTGATGGTTCGTGTTCTCGCCAGTCCTTGTAAGAAGCCTCATTTCCAATGTTAGAATTTGGAATTTCTTTATTTTACACAGTTTTAGGGTTCTATACCCCACTTATCTACTGTACAATAAATTCACAATGAGTAATCACTGATGCTTATGAAAATAACAGCTTTTGTTGTGTAGGAAGTAAAGTAAAATTAATAACAACAAAATATAGAAAGATAGTGTGAACAAAAAAAGGTAGAAAGAACAGATGGTATGGAAAGGGAAAGAAAGAAAGGAAGAGTAGAGTGAAATTGGCCTATTATTGATCCATGAAGAACTGCAGGACAGCCTCACTGAACGAACCAAGCGAGCTGACGACACAGCCTTTCCCCAAATACTCTCAATGAACTAGAGACATGTTTTTTCTGTGTGCGAGTCTGTTTAAGGCACAGTAACCGCATGCCAGCACCCCTTTCATTGGTCTTCAATAAGTAACTAGGGGTATCAAAGTTTGTGGAGTGGCCAAACCTAATTACGAATTTCGTGGATTGGTCTTTTAAATATGTTTAAATTCCACAACCAATTAGATCGTTCACACAGTGTGAGACATGAGATCTTGGTTTGAGATGGAATACGTATATAATGGAGCAATTAAAGGCAACTTCCAATTTTCTTTCATTCATAGGGTTGATGCAGAGAATTGATCCATAATTAAATTGGGGAATTAGTAGTGTTTTGACGAGATAAGCTCTTGGGTTGTCTTGTGTGTATAGTGAGAATCTCTTCAGTAAATGTAGGACCCCTTACACCCTTTTACACGAAGCCACAATTTTGCTTGTCCAATCGAAAATTTTTGACAGTTTTGCTGTACAGAATGGGGCACTCGTTCAGAACTATCTTGGGTACGTTGTCAGTATCCTAAGGAGTTGGCGTATAAGATAGTTTGCGTTTTGGTGGGGCTTAGGACTAAACAGTTTACAAGAGACCAGTTCAACATTTTTTCTAGTGTTTGATTTAATGCGTCAGTGGTTTTAGGAAGATCTAATACTGAGTATGATGAATAAAGCTGAATATCGTCATCATATTATTAGATAGTTCCTAAAGCGGTAGAGAGATAGAGATGAGGCGCCTTATCGTGAAAAGAAAACACTACTGCGCATGTGCGGAGAGATGAGGCGCCTCATCTCCAATAAGACAAATTTATTTCACCTAAACATAAGACGCTTTATCCCGAACCAACCTATCTCATCTCTTCCTCCCTATCACAAAGTAACCTTACACACCGATAACAGTGACATTCATTTCTTGTTGGTATTCATGATTCATGAAAGTTATATTCATTTTCTTGTTCATAAATTTTCAAAATCTGCCATTGCAAAACCTTTAGTGAATAAGAAAAGAACTTTTACTTATTTACTAGGAAACTTCGAAATGCTGGAAACTGAATACAAGGGATAGGCGGGAAAATCCCCAAGATGGTTCAGGGTTACTTGAAGATAAGTAGTGTCACTTTAAGATAAAACGCTATTTCGACCCTCTTGACTTTATCAGGTTTGCATACTCTTTGGCCCCAGTTGATAAAATCCCCAAGCACCTTATTGACATATCGTTCCAATCCAATCCAATGAGTACGTTCGTTGAAATCCCATGGATAGCAGAATATTCGTCGAAATTCTAATTTCCACCATCACAGCACAGCAGTGTGTACGCTCCTTTACATTATTAGTGCTCAAATGTACAGCCCCCGCATTCGAGGGTCCTGGTCAGTGAGCCCAGTACTTCTAAATGCAGTGTAATTGAAACTCTTCCATTTCATACAGCTAGCTCGAGTTCCAAAAATACTAATGATGTCATCATCCGTCAGTAGGTTACCCTGAGGAACGTACCTACTATGTAATAAACTCTATCCTGCCGAAAACCAACCGATTATAGTATTTTACTTATCCTCGCAGCTCTACTAATATATATACCTATATCTATTAATAAGTTGGGTAAATAAATTGGAAATTTGTAATATTGAATCCAGTTCAGCTTAGTCAACCCTGTACGCCAAAATCCATAGGTTCGACACAAGCATACATGGTGGCAATCCCTTGAACAGGCCACATCAAAGTTATATAGCATTTATGTATATTTCATTTATGCACATTTTTATACAAGTTTCGTGCACTAAGTCTGGGTCACATGGTGACCCTATGAAACAAAAAACCATTCAACGTTAATTTTTTTACTGGCTTCCAAGATAGACCTAATAGATTTTCCTTTCACAGTTGATACTTTCAAGTGTCCATAGTTGAGCAGGAAGTTACAATTACCACACACACAGGCATAACTAAACTAATGTGCAATATATAAGAAACGAATGGTTATAATAAATTGTAACCGAAAAGTTGACAATATCTGCACAAAAACTGAACCCAGTAAGGAGAATTGGAATGGTTATCAATGAGCCCTTCACACCTACACTCAAGAGTATGAGGGACACTCAAGTCTCGAATCAAAAGTATTAGTGTATACGGCAATTCTGCGTGGAAACGGAGCTGGCGTGCGGGGGGCTTCGACGGTTTTGAGCGCACTCTAACCAAATGTCAAGAGTGTCAGTGTGAATCACAGTTATGCGTGAGGGTAGAAGTGGGGTTTAGAAACGTAGATCGCCGCGTTCACTTTAGTCGTTTCCTCCCTAGAAGAGAATTTGAGATCTTCATAAGAACGTCCAGTTGCCAAAAACCTCAAGGTGGCAGTAAGACGTTGCTCTGCAGGTTGCTAGCTCTCATCACTGTATCCTTTTTTGTGGTCCTTTCTTTTACTAAATCGAGAAGTAAATCGAATGTAGAACCATCCATTCTCAGGTAATTCCTGAAGTCGTCCGGGTAATTTTCCCTCAGTTGTCGAAGATTATATCAATTCTTCTCTGACCAAATACGACGTTTCCTTCCTAACTCCTTCCTTTCATTTAAAACTTCGTTATTTGCTTCTTACTACAGCCATATCAGGATAGCACTGATGATTCTTGAGGCGTGTGGTGAAAAATTTCCAATTTTTCCTCCTTCCACACGCCACTTAGGAGTGAGGTTAAAACTGGAAGTTTATCCTTTACACGTACACTTTTGAGTGGACGAACCTAGGTGCCGCGCTTTCGTGCGGTCAAGAGTGTGGTGTCCAAAAACATCTTGCGTGGCCCACTCTTGAACGGCAGACGCCTGACCGACAGTTCTGAACGCAAGAGCGGGAAGACAAACATTTGGAGTGTGGAGTTTTAACCACACTTTCGACTCAAGAGTGTCCCGTTCAGTCGTCGTCTTTTGAGTGTACGTGTGAGGGGCCCTAATGAGAGGTATGAGGGTGGCAGGGTTCTTGGAAACAGTTGGCTCTGTGGGAATTTTAAGGGTGGTGAGAGAGAGAGAGTTGGTAGTGGGGAGAGGGGGGTTGCAGGCCCGACCAAATTCACACTATCCAATGCCAACCAACAATTTACTATTCCCAAGAATACTGGGGGGGTTCAGCATTGTGACCTTCATGACCTAACCCAGAGACATGAGAGTGATGAAGGATAGTAGAAATTTCTTGACATTGTGTTCGGGCTCGTCAATAAATTTTTAATTTATTTTAATTTAAATTGAAATTTCAACTCATTATGTATTCTAATTTGAGCATCACTGTGGAGACGACTATCTACTCAGTGAATGGTATTATTTTTAATCCAAGCCATCAAAAATTAATGTGAAGCAGAGACTAAATGTCGCTATTTTGCTCAAGGACATAGAACTACCAAAAACAGCTCTTAAAATCCATAAGTGAGGGTGACGAAAAATCTGATTGAGTGGGAACGTGGTTTTTGGAGTTTTTTTCCTCTAAAGTTTTTTCTCAAACTTAAAATACTTGTATTTATGTGAGTACAAATGAGTAAGAAGTATATAACACTCTCTGCTATTTTTTTCTTAAATTTTTTTAAATGTTTTATTTTTTCTTTGGGAGCCTTAAAATATTGTTATTTAAGGAAATTTTCCTATTTTTACTCCAAAACAACACCAATAGCACTAATGCATGTAGTAGTGTGAAGTCTCGAACTGAGTACCTACTTCAAATTAAAACCAGTGATTCAGAGAAGAAACCAGAGAAAATCTTAATATTACATCACACCTCAACCATGACTGATTTATTTATTATTAGCATTCTTGATTTTGTGATTATGTCATGCACATTACACGTAGCAAAAGCAATGAGCAATCATCCCACCCTTGAAAACTTTGGCTTTCGAACCTCTGGTCCTTAGTTGTTAGGTACCTCTGCGTGCATTACTGCTTTCTACTCACTAAACCCCACCCCCTCCTCCCTCTGTCCTATCTAATCCCTTTTATAATATAGCATTTTTCAGTCAAATGAAACCTTTTTTCTATCAAATGAAACTTCGTAACTACCAAATGAAACCTTGTTCCAATCAAATGAAACCTCGTACCTACCAAATGAAACCATGTACCAATCAAATGAAAGCTCTTTTCAACCAAATGAAACTTTTTTTCAAACAAATGGAACCTTATTTCAATCAAATGGAACTTCTTCGAATCATCCAGAGAAAAATTACATTTTATTTCAGATTTTTGCTAAACAAGTTAATACAGAAGCACTAAAAATTACTTTAGTGAAGCGGGTGTCTAGAAGCTGCAGCAGCAGTTTCGTCATCATGTTATCACGAAGTTGGAGCAGTCTGTCGCGGTGATCAGCAATATGGTGGACCTAAAAGTTTCATTTGAATGAAATGAGGTTTTATTTGTTTGAAAAAAAAAGTTTCATTTGGTTGAGAAGAGGTTTCATTTGATTGGAACAAGGTTTCACTTGGAAGGTAGAAGTTTCATTTGATGGAAAGAAGGTTTCATCACACTGAAAAATGTTATACAGACATACATATAAATAAGTAAGTAAAAGTAATAATTTTGTAACAATGACTTTCAAGTTCATCTTGACTACCTTTTTGGAGTGGTTCAATCGGTTTGACACTATTCCAAATCGAGCAACGTATAAAGTTGAAAATTTTATGCAGCTGTTTTGAAACAATCGAGAAATTTGAAACTTGGCAGGTCAAAGATAAAACTCTTCCTTGCAATACCATAATTGTTTCTATTCAAAATAAAAAATTTTATTTTTTTTACGCAAATTTCGAATTACAGGGTGAAGACAAAAAACGATTGATGATATCAATCCTACATCATTTACGTGGAGAATTGAGGTCCGGCCATCTGGACTCTGAGCAAACAGAAGGTCTTGAAGTGGCCATTCAATGTTTAGAGAGCATTTATGGAGTCCATGATGGTTTACTCGTTGAGCCACCTCTCTTGGAAATCTACAAATCCTTCCTGATCACTTCTGTAAGTTTTACCTCTCTTCAATAAATATATCGTAATAATGCTATTTTTACCTAATATCAATATTTGATGAGGCAGTCATAAACGGTATGTAATGTTTTTAATTTGACCCTTCTTGTGTTTGTTCCTTGTTGACTCCCTTTTCATTTTCATCCATTGTGACATCGAATTCGTTTAATTTTAAGTTTCTTCCATCTTTTGGTGGGTAATTTCACTATAGACAGAGTGCTGTTTGATTGATTGGAATTGGTAGTTAGCCGAGTGGTTTGGGGGGGCCTGTCCTTAGATATTTACTCTGGTATTGGAAAAAAGCTCTTAGTTCAAAATCTGCCGAGGTGCTATTATTTTTGAGGCTGCTCGCCTGGTTATACTTCCCATGCTATAGTTTGCTAGGCTGTAGTTTTCATGGTTTTAATTTTCATTGAACTCAGCGGTCTATCTCGTTAAGCACTATACTGCCAGCTGCCTTGGACCACTTTATATCTCTTCTCATTGACTGTATAAACTATTTAAATAAGTTAGTTCTTAAAAAAATTTCATTGACTTTTTATGTCAATGTTTCATCATTCTCTTTGAACTACAAATGACATCTTTGTTTTTTCTCAATCCTCCCACAGACTTGTTTGCTTTGATATAAGCAGGTACTCCTTTGCGTAACTAAAGCTGATTCAGTCACTTAGTTACCTGACCAGAATCACCTAGTTACGTGGCCCGGCAGGACATATTTGTGTTTGAGCAAGTCATTGAAGAAGACTTGCTTGTCTATTTATCAGTAAAAACGATTGTTTACCTTCACAATGAAGATTTATGTTTGCTTTCGCTCAGTTTTGATAAAACAGACAGATAGACTCATGCTGATTTAATAAAAACAATACATTGCCGATTTTATTTACATTACCGTTACCGAACTTCATTATTTATTTTATTTATTTGTTATTATTATTATTTTTTTTTTTTTTTTTTTTTTTTTTTTTCAACTTTTTGAAAAAATGGACATGTTTGATTTTGCATGGGCGCTCCTCAATTTATATTGTAACAAGGTATACATTAATGAGGTTCTATTATTGCTTAACTTTTCAACTCTTCCTTTGCATCATAGAGGTATTCTATAGGACACATTTTAGCAGTAACGTATTACTATTTCAATATTCCAAACTTTTCATGCTTTACTTAGAAGTTTTGGCTTCTAACAATACGTATGCCCAGATTTTCCAGGCACTATTTAATTGCATGGCACAACATGCATGATTGTGAACATTATCATGCCCTTAAATGGTCTTTAGACCTCCATAAGCCTCTTGGTCCCTAATAGCTGTAACGCACTGCACTGCTCCAAAAATTATAATCGGCAGAGTTAGAACTCATACTTTTCCTCAGAGAGAGGTCACCAACTGAAACACTTGACTACCGAGGCCAATTAATCAAACCTCTTCAACTGAGGGATTGAATTTCCCTAAAGTCAAAAATCATAAGCTCTTGGCTGAATCGGGAAGCATACAAATGGCAGGACAGGACAGTTGTCTAAGCAGTTGCTTACTGTGAGAAGTCTCAGTCAAGCAAGGCCATTTTCACAGGGTTTTGACTTGGAATGCGAGGAAGGGAAGTTGGTACATCAAGTATTGAAGTTTTGGTCATACTTGCCTGTGCCATTGTAACCATCAGTGCTCTCCCAAAAATAATTGCCTTTTTTCTACCACCTGAGAAAATCTGTGATATGTCGCTTATACTACTTGGCTGCTTAGAACAAGTATCTATCAACTCTCTTCAACTATGAGCTGTACATAACATAGTGTTCATATCTGAAGATGGCTTGATCGTCGCCATAAACAGTCTAAAGTTGTTAGATGATCTATAATGGATATAAGTTATTGGCTTCTGTTTTTTTTTTTTTTTTTTTTTTTTTTTTAATTTTTTAATTTTAACAAGACGGTAACCGGGGGTGTATAAATTTGGTAAATGGAAGGTAGGTAGTGACTGGGGGGGGGGGGGGGGGGGATGGCAATAAGTATCTCAATTAATTGTCGACCAGCTGGGGTACAGCTGCTCCATCTTCCAGCCCCAACGGTCGAACCTTTCTTCGAGTCCCTCTTATACAAAGAGAAACAGCTTGAATTATGGCGAACTGGACCTTCACTTTCACCCATCCTGAGAGTAGTGAGTAGGAACATTTCCATTTTTCAGCCAGGATGTATGCTGGCCGTTTCAGAAAAACAGCGAATTCTTTGTAGAGGGCTCCGTCACATGAGCACACTAAGGGTGTGAAAGACCCTCGGTGGTCTTCTGCAGCTCGATCGTATTTCAAGTGTCGCATTTGCTACTGCACTTGCTGTTTGATTCCAGTCTTGGGAGAGGTAGCGTCAGCATTAACTATGTGATTATCAAAAAACGCTGGCCTCCCACTCTCCCAAACACCATTCACCATTACATCACCCTCTAATGCTGGCTGTCCATTGGCTGACTCCTGCATAACTGGCTCAATCGAAGCTCCCCCCCCCCCCCCCCCCCAGGCAAGGTTGGCTATTCCTGCTACAACGTCTCGTACTTCGTCATGCCTCCTCTTTACCATTCCTCCTTTCTTACAGTTGAGGGCATGTGAGAGATCAAATGCTTTTTCACAACCATCACATCTCATTGGGAGATCTTGGGTGGTATGAGCATATCTTGAGGAGATAGCGTTTCTGAATTGGTTTGCAGACAAGTCAAACCCATCTGCCGTTGTTGGGAACATGGAAAGCCACTGCGATGCTGCACTCACTCGCCGAAGGACTCTCTGCTGATTTGGCGCCAACCCTTGAATCAGCTCTTCGCTCCGTTTCTTCAGAACAGCTTCTTGTGCAACTAATACAACTTGTGCAACTAATGCGACTTCAGCCTTTGGCGAATTTTCTCCCACAGTGGACGGTATTTTTTGTCACACCCATCAACCACCCTCTGGGTGAAGGCCCACTGAAATTGAAATGATTTTATGAATGCTGCGTGCACTGCTTGAGGACTCTCTTGAGCTGCAGCTGCACATTTTTCAGTATCTTCAACCCATTTCTCTACTTTTTGTTTGACATACTCCCTTTTATTTGCAGATCAGCCTATCACGCCTCCAAGGAATCTGTGCGAATGAACGATTTTCACATTCGGTTCTCCAAAGAGAGCTCTGCTTTCGTCCTCGACACCGCTCTTAATTACTAAAAAGCTTTTTGCCGGTTTTATCCCCACTTCGGCCCTCTTCAAGTAAAAGATTGAACCACTCACGGATTTGTCTCAATTTCTCAACACAGGCCGAATCGTCAGCATACCAGTTCTGCCTCTACTGTGGTTTTTTTAGTTTCTTGAATAATTGCCGAGTTCCCACTGCATACATCATCATACCAAGAGGATCACCTTGAGTGGTTCCCTCTTGGCTCAACAATGATGCTTCACTCTGACGGAATAAAATCAATGGGAAACCCAGGTATGTATTGAACAAAAAGCGCTAACACCTTGGCCAATACAACCGGGCGTTCCATAAGGCCAGTGAGCGACGCATTACGTTGAAGGCATTAGAGGCATTAACTAGCAGCAGGCCCTCAGTTTCGTCTTCTTCAAACATGCCACTTACCGCATGAATAGCCCCCTCAATCCCTGCCTTCAAACCGGCTGAGAGTTGTTCGGTACCACATGCCTCCTTCAAATCATCTCCTGTGATATATGCCATAGTTTTGGCGCAGATGATTCTTTGAAGCAGTTCCCTGACTCCGATTGGTCTGATTCCTAGACATTTATTAATAGCGACAGCTCTTCTAGCCAACATAGCTTTAACCTGGTTCCATTCAACCACTCCATTCGCTAGCGTTTGAACCAAGTAGGCTACGGCTTCTCTTAGCCGGTTGCTATGTGCACTGAATCTCAGCAACATAGTGCGCCATTGTTCAGCATCGGTGCCACTTGGGACCCCGCTTCCTTTCAGACTATGTGCTACTCGCTCAATGTGATTTGCTGAAATGTCGACGTCTACCAGTAACGGAAGGGGTTGACTCGTTAAGAAGGTTTGTTGATCGGGTCGTAACTGTGCAGGGTGTTTGTTCTTTAATGCCTCTAGAACTGTGTTCCTATCAGCTATCAAGTCTCCTGGGTGCAATACTCTTCCAGTCAGCTATCTTGTCGCATCTCTCAGTCTACCTTGTACTACCAGTCGTGTGAAAATCCTAACAGTATGGTCCGTCACGTCCCCTCTGGGCGGTACCTTCAGCTTTTTGTCACATTGCTCCGCTTCCTGCAGCAATTCTTTTCGGATTCCCAAAGTTCCATCCGCCCCCGTAGCAGTCATCTAATGTCTTCCCCGGATATGATCATTTTTTCTCTCTGCAATATTGTAGCACAGAGAATAAATATTCTTTCCGAATTTTGTACTCCTCTCACTGCTGACTGTATCTCGTGGGCTAGTAATGAGACGAATTGGCGCCCTACAGCACCCTGTGGTAGGTGGTATTGCTTTCCTTGACGGCTCATGGCACGACGCCACCGAGAAGTCCAGAATGGATCGTCTTGGCCCTCCTCATTTAATAATGGGGCTCCATATCCGTCTCTGAACAACTCTTGCACGTATTCTGGGACTGCTTCTTCCCTCTCTTCATGCATTTGTTCAACCTCTGTTTCATTTGAACTATTTGGTTGGACAATATTGTCTTGACCACTAGATAGGTGATCGGGGGATTGAAGGTTTTGCGCTTCCCTTGAACCACATCGTCTAATATGAGCGTTGATTCTTACTTATAGTCTTCCACAATATGGGCATAGCTGTCTGTCTCTGTTAATACCCCCGTTACTTGCCTGTGAAGAATTGATTGCTTCATTCGAGTTATTGGAAGTTTCCGCCATTTAGTTGGTTAGGTAACTGATTATCACATTTTCCGTTGCCACGCGTCCTAACAACTTCCAAAACTAAAAATTTTCCTAAGAAGAATTTTCCTAGTAAAAACACAAATAGGTAAGATTTTCTAGTATAACAATCTAATTAACAAAAAACGTTCACATATAACTAACGATGCCCTCTCAATGAACGTTTTTGCCAAAACTTGTAACTTTTCACCAATAAAAACCACTCAAACTGAACAACTTTTGTAAGAGAAAATTTTACACACGATCATTATCTGAATGCGATGTATACGATAAAGAATTATGGTTTTTGAGGTAACTTTCAACAAATTTGCTTCCACTATGTGCAGAAAGAACCTCTTTATCGAAAATACATACGGGCATGACAGCTAAATCAGCAATCATCGTAAATCAGCATGTGACAGCTTTACCAGTTTAGGGAACAGGTAATTTTTAACTTGAAAAGCAAGTTATGATTTTAGGATACTCAACGTAATAAGATACCGTTAATTTTGATGGTTGGTATGTGTTGATTCAGTACATTCTCATGAAAAATACTTGATTGGTCATGAAATGCACGTTCGTTAAACTGCACCTGTAAAAAGCTGATTTTTTTTTTTTTTTTTTTTTTTTTTTTTTTTTTTTTTTTTTTTTTTTTAATTGATATTGAGCCATCAAATAGCAATTGAGAAAGATTTTCTTAACATTTGAACATTTGAAATTTTTTTAATGAAAGGACGATTATGATTACTTTTTAATTAGTTTTGAATTGTTAACAGATGAATTTAAAAATATTGATGCATCGAGAAAACTGTTCACAGTTAGTGGTAAAGAGCGTTTGAAAAGTCAGAAAATTACTTGAAAAAAAAAAGACTACAAAATTACAATAAAAATGTCTTTAAAAACTGCTCAATTGGCATCTTATAGGTCTGCAAGTTATTTTTATTATATTCTCGGTTTCGTGTTATGGAAATATTTTATTAAACCCAACAAAGCATTGCCTCATGAGTGTGGTTTACAATAAAATATCTATTATTTTACTCCATGCTGCTGCATTCTACTGTGAGATAGTGGAAAAAACAGCGACTCTGTGTATAATATAATTTGAGTTTTCACAGGGCTCCAGTGTTTGGAATCAAAATGTGGCAAAATTTTCATAACGATTGAATTTAAACAACAATAATTTCTTTACAGATTGTGAATAAACCAGATGCATCACAAGAAGATAAAGCCAATGCAGAAAAATTGAAAACCGATGGCAACACTGCAATGAATAATGGCTTATTTAATGAGGCCATTGAACTTTATACCAAGTTAGTGATGACGATGATAGTTGATGATTCAGATTTATGACACGTATAATTTATTTAATTATAACTAATTGTTTTCCCTGAGCAGCTCCTGTTGATGGAAAGTTTTGATATTCTTCATTTAAGCATATTTATCTTTTCTAAGTTAATTTAGGTTAGGCTCCTTCCATCCAACCCCATGAACAGCAATTTCATTTTAAATAAATTAAATCACATTCACTCTTATCACATTCGCTCTATTTTAGCTTTTTATTGTTTTCATTCTTTCCTCATCATCGATTAATGCAAATATGGTTACAGTCCAAGAGCTACTTTCACCAATTTGAATTAATTTCCCGTTAACTTAACCACATTGTAATGGGTGATCGGGGATTAAGAATGGCGTTGAGGAACTATCTTTCACCATTTTAAATCAGAAGTAATAGTAATCACCCCTGGAGGCGGGTTTGGTAAAGTTTAAAGCAAAATGTTTCACTGCGTCTAAGAATCTTGGAAAAAGTGTTCATGTTGGACAAAATGGTGGCTCTCTAGGGCATAGAATCATAATTAACAACAGCGGTTTCTTATCTTATTCTTATTGTGATTAATTTATTTCCTCCAAGTTCTAACACAGAAATTTTCGAAATAAAGTACCTTTGAATGAAGGATAGTAAAAGTCACTACGCTTGAAAATCTTTCCTAATGGGAGACCCAGTGAGTGAAGTGAAATGAAACAGAAATATCTTTCTACTCTCTAGATGGCCTGACAGTGTGTATTTCTCGGGTACTTCTACCTTCCCGATCCAAGAAATTCGTATATAGTAGAGTACTTACTAGTGATGGAAGGGTTGCGAAACAGAAACCATGGAAATCTCATGAGATAAGAAGTTGATACATAGGTGCAAGTTCTAGTGCCCATCTTGATCTGCCCAGCTTTGTGATCTCAGATGCTTTGTGGGCTCTAAGGAACTGCTAGCTGACGTTTGAAATGGCTTTTCATACTTCTTTGATATTGGTGCAAAATGATCTAGTGTACAGGAAATTTTAAATGTTACGTATTCTGAAAACAATCCCGTCATGCCCGTCAAAGTGGGAGTAAGTTGTGTGTGTCTATGAACATTTTTTTTCCCTAGTGACTTTCGGCAGTCCTTGAAGCTCTCGTGAGGCTACCCACTCTCCCAGCCCAACTATTTCAAGCCCTGGCTATCACTGTGGACCGAATTTTTTCTGCTTTCACACGAGATTAACCGAGTTCCACTAAAAACGCCCTAGCTTCGTCAGAAATGGTCCAACCATGCTCTAATTTTGAGCGGATACTCTTGAACATGTGCAAAATGAACTGCTATATTAAAATTAACACGTTTGAGGTTCTAAAATTGAGTTCGAATTGAGTCTTGAAAAAGAGTGTATAAAACAGAATAATTGTTGGATAATATATATTATAAAAGTTCCAGTATTCCTCTCCAACTCTTAAATCGTTGGTAACAATGTCTCGCATTTCTTTATCTATATAAACTCGTTTATTCGATCCCCCCCCCCCTCCTTTTTTTTAAATTTTAAGAAAACACTAAGTGCATCAGAATAAACATTCACAAACACTAGCACGCTTGTCGCATCTTCACTCTCAATTTTAAAGACCAAAAATAACTTTCCCCATCTTCTCAAACACCGTAATGAACACCAAATTATCAGCATAAGGGTAAAAAACGAGTAAAAGGCCTAATAGCCGAGCTTTCGGTTTATATAAAACCATCTTCAGGGCTCAAGGATCTTTCAAAGTGTCAAAATATAGGACACGGTCATGGACTTAGAAGTCAATTGTCATAACAAAAACAAGAAATGGTTGCAGTTGAGGCTGACAAGGGTTGGCACATAAATAGGACTCAAAAAACTAGGGGCTAAAATTGAAAAAACTTTGAAAGAACACTGCTGGCAAGCATACAGAGCTAAACTCTGCTTTGGGTTTAGCTCTGTATGCTTGCCAGCAGTGTTTTTTCAAAGTTTTTTCAATTTTTTTCAATTTTAGCCCCTAGTTTTTTGAGTCCTATTTATGTGCCAACCCTTGTCAGCCTCAACTGCAACCATTTCTTGTTTTTGTTATGACAATTGACTTCCAAGTCCATGACCGTGTCCAATATTTCCACACTTTGAAAGATCCTTGAGCCCTGAAGATGGTTTTATATAAACCGAAAGCTTTTGTTTTTGTTTCGTTTTTGACCCTTATCCTGATAATTTGACAGCATACGTATTTTGGGTCGATAATCTCTTTCTCTATCTGTAGTGAACACCGTTCTCATTTTCTCACTACACTCTGAACCCCCTAGTGTCTGAAAATGTACCTACGTATGCCGCTAGATCGCACAGGAAGACGAAAATTGCAGAAATATTGTGAGAAACACGATGCGAGTGTACTCATCATTGGGCCAATGCGGCTGCTCGAGCCTTGCGAGTTATTTCATCACTGGGCCACAGTGAGTGAGTGGCTTTCACGAATATACTCGTCACTGGTCGTGAAAGGGTTAAGGCGTAATGAACTTTTTTAATCAGCTACAGTTGTTGGTGAAAGAAGAACGCTCTAATATTGGATTGAGCTCAAACATAGTGCCGCGGTAATGTTAATTATTGTTGGTGCTCAAAAGGTGAAAGTGGCCCTAAATGGACGTCCATCGTGTTACTTGAAATTCAACACAAACCTATTTTGTCTAAAAACAAGGGAAACACCAGGGGAAAGAGTTGAAGATTTGATGTCTGTAATTCGCTGCTTCCTTAAATTATGATGAGTTTTCCGAGTCAATCTCCACAACAAATACAATGCAATTAACTACAAGTGGTTCCTACTTTTATTCTTCTTATTTAGTGACATAACTTTAGGTATACCTTGTCCTTATTCAAGACTTAATTTTGCGATTCTTAATTTTCATTCTGACTAAGGTTTTTTCCCCTCAATCTAAATTAGTCTTGGTCTTCCTATTGTTACTTTTCTTGTGCTAAAATCGAAAAGTTTAGGTGCATACTCTTCAGATATATGATAACTTATGCTCAAGAAACTTAGAACAAAAAATTATGAATTTGTTGATTTACACCAATAATTATTATTGTTTTCTCATTTTAGCCATATTGAGATAGTTATGTCCACCCAAACCTATGAAAGAAATAAGAAAAAATATAATATATATATATTTGTAAAACCTTCATAATTTGGTTTTGAATAATCAAAATAATATACATTTCCTCAAAACTTGCTAAAAATCAAAACCAAATTTTTATATTTTCATCTAGCAATAGCATCGTGAATATATTACCTGGATCAAAATTTACTACTTCTTTCAAGATGTAACAATAATTTATTAAAACCATAATTGTTAAACATGAACAAACAATATCAACTTGCGACATATAAAACAAAAATTCGACGTAACTAAATCCAACAAAATGACAAAAATTAAAAGAAAATAGGGTCTTTTTTTTACTCGCAGAGAAGAGGCAAAGGCGTGCCATCCTCCATCCCGGGTCCCTTTGATTATCTATCCCTTAATCTGATAGCTACCGAAAAGACACTGTAAAAAGCTTTTTCAAATTTTCGCCAATCCCGTCATACTTCATGCTACATTTAGACAAGCAAATTGTTCATTTGATGTTTTTCTTTGAAATAGGTACCCACAAGTTTTTTCCCGTTTTTTTTCGTTGATTAAGTTTCATCATAACTCATAACCAAACAATGTTTCGCTAGTTACATTGTATTTTTTGTTTATAAATATTTCTATTTTCAACATCTGAATATAGTCATTAAGATTACGATTCAGCATATGAATAAACGGAATGCACTATAGTTGTTTATTGTTAATGCAAAGGAGAATAAGAGTGTTTCCCATCCCTCTTTCTCATTTCTTTCTGATTTCTGATGTTTACTTTCCGATCTTTCTGCGATCTTCCGAGTGACACTAAAACTAACAAGGCCGATTATGACGTCAACGATGTCTCTCGGATACCCAAGTAAACACTATCTAAAAAATAAGTTCATTAGCCTCGCAGATAGATGGCAGACGAGTTCAGATCGCTTGATGGTGCTCGCGCATCTGGGACGTATCGGAGTTTTGCGCTTAAACACGGGCCTGGTACGACGGCGACGCTGTTGTTTTGCGCTTAAACACGGCCGTGGGAGCGTTTAATCGGTAACTTCTCACATTTTTTCTGGCATCTCGGAGTTGTAAGGACACTTGCTCTTATTACAGAGAACTGCATTTTTGTTCGAATCCAACCAGCTACCTGTGATCTAGGCTTGTTCCACTTTTCACACAAAACTACAGATAATCTTTTGGTGAATTGATGAAATTCTCTGTGAGGCACACCTCCACAAGAGCAAATTAGTGGTGTAAATGAACCTCTCAGATCTTATGCGGCTGTATTGTACTTTGGTGTTTCTCCCTGGAGGCGTGTTCAGGAACGCCATGCCAGGTTTAGGAAAGATAAGAGTATGCATTGGCATTGATTATGCGATTGTCGAAAAAAAAAAACTTTCTCCCTATCCCAAACCCCTTGCACTTTTGTCAGCCACCAAATCAGGGTACCTGTCTATAGCCTCTTTAAGTACTCGTTCCACCACAACTCCCTGCTAAGCTGGAAAGCCTGGCACATTCATCCCGATCCATATCGTGGCCAAACTGTATTAGGCCTCCACGGTTGCAGTTCAGGGCATGATTCGTGTCCATTTTTTCGTTTGGGTATCCTTGCAAGGGAGACCAGCAACTTCTTTTCCGTATCTCAGAGCCAGAACGTCTCTAAACTGTGTTTTGTTAGATCCAAATTGTCTAATGGAAGTATAGATAGCCATTGGGACGAGTTTCCCTCAATAATCCTCTTTATAGTGTGCTGATTGGGTATGGGAAGAGATGCGATGGCCTCCTCGCTTGATCTCTGGCAAATTTCCTGCCTCACTTTCCATTCAATGCCAATAACGCTCCCCACATGGTCAATATGTTCCTCTTCTACATAGCCACTTCCAGATGCAATAGCCCTGGCTAGAACTTCAGTTGCCCGCCTTGAGGTTTCGAATGATGTCCTCAAAGTTCATTTTGGGTCCTCCAGTGTCAGCCCTCCATATTTCACTGGAAGGGAGAACAACGATTGTTCTTCTGGCTGAATTGCACGATCCAAGATGTCTGATGTCAGTTCATTTCAGATAGCATCCCTTAAGGGTATGTATAAATCATCGCATTCAGGAACAACTCTTTGAACGAAAGACCACTCCCTCTGAAGAGATTTCGTAGAAGTTGTATATACAGCCCGGGGAGTTTCTTTGGCACATTCAGTAAATTTTTCAACATGGGTTACCCACGTGGAAACTTTGGGCCTTACAAAATCCTGTATGCTTCAGGTGGGCCCAGCATTCTTCCCAGAAAACTATGAAAACCAACTACCTTGATGTTCAATCCCCTGAATATGGTCTGAGCTTCTTCTTCCATTCCTGGCTTCACTATTATGTAACTATTTTCGGGCTCAGGGAAGTAACCCCATTTAGGTCCTTCAGTCATCAACATATCCAACCAATCCCTGATTTTGATGAGCTTTCCGGCACAACCCGAATCATCGGCATACCAATTCTGACGCCATTCTGGGCTTCTGAGCTGTCTAATTAGAGGAAGCCTGCCTATTGGGTACATTAACATTCCCATAGGATCGCCTTGTGTTGTCCCTTCTTGACTGAGGATAAAAGTGTCACTGTGTCAAAATAGTGTCAATGGGAATCCACCATAGGTATTGAATAAAAATCATGCGCAGTGAGGCCACAGAACCCACGCATTCCAAAGAGCTAGGGGACGGACCAAGCAGTTGAACGCGTTTGTGGCATCCATTACCAGTCTCCCTCACAATCTGCATCCTCATCCAATAGTGTGGAGAGGCCGTGATCCCTCCTTCAACTCCGGACTTGGTACCTCCACACAACTAGTCAGCCCCACACTCTTCTCGAAGATCACCTCCTGTAACTGTTGCAATGGTTTTTGCACACAATCTTTGTTGCACCTCTCCAACCCCTTCGGGTTGGACACCTGAGTGCTTATCCAAAGCAACTCCCCTTCGAGCTAATAAAGCTTTTATCAATGACCAGTCCACAATTCCATTTGCCACGCTGTGAGTATGAGCTGCTGCTGCCTCTCTTAAATGATGACTGTGGGTTCCATACCTTAACAACATGTCCCTCCATTGTTCAGCGTCTGTTCCGCTTGGACCGGTGCTTCCCATCAAGCGATGAGCAGATTGTCTAATGTGGTCTGCAGACACGTTTACTTCCACCAATAATGGGGGCTCTTCTACTGAAAGGAAGGAGTCAAGTGAAGGAACCAACTGAGGAGGATGTTTGCTTTCCAGCACTTCTTCTGCTCTTCTTCCATCTTCAGTTGTTGATTCTGGTGTCAGTACTGCTCCTCCTGCACGATCTGTGAGCCACCTGGTCGCATCCCATAGTTTGCCTTTTGTTACCAGTCGAGTGAACACTCTGGCATCTTCTCTCCCTTTTCCACGTTGTTTCCCTAATTGTCGATCACATCTGACAGCTTCCTGGAGTAGTTCGTCGTATTTCTTCTGTTGCCCCATATCCATACAATGTTTCAGCAACCTCCTCACATCAGTCCCCGCTCGTACACTTTTTTTTGCGTTGTGACTTGGTCGAGCACAAGAATAAAACTCTTTCGGATGTTCGGGTTTTGTTCACCACAGCCTGAATTTCGTCTGAAAGGAGATTCACAAATTGTTGGCCGATGGCTCCTTGGGGTAACGAATACTGCTTTCCCTGAAGCCTTGTGATCATTCTCCATCGAGTTTCCCACTGAGATCCACTTTCACCCGAGGAGTTAAGCAAAGGTGCTCCAAAACCTACCATGAATTTGTTCTGCATCGATTCAATTAAAACCTGATCTTGTTCTGGCTGTTGAATATCAATGGGTTCATCTGCGATTGATGATCTTTGGTTCGTTTCACCTTGTGTATATCCAGACGAAACACGTGGTATAGAAGTAGTAATTGCCCCTTGAATTCCAAGCAACCCTGACGTGATTACTGACTCCTCGGCATTCGAATAGCAGGCCACAATAGGGGCAAGGGACCCTGTCATTGGATTGGAACGTTTCTGATATTAAATTATTAGTTGTATCCATGATTTGTGTCTATTTTCACATTTCGCCGCAATTTGAAAACAAAACAACTATAGCTAACCAATCTACAAACTTATACAACTAGAAAAGTCTCAATTTCAAATTATTCCGTCTTTCGATTTCAAAAAAGGTCAGGACTCTTACTGAGGGAAAGGGCATTTCGAAATACAGATACCAGACAGTGCAAGAGTTCTCTGTGAACTACTGCATGAGGTTTTTCTTGTCTCAGTCACACTTATTCTTGCCAAAAACTAACGATTTTGTGGGAGCTAAAAATTTACAACACAACAACCGTCGCCAACTAAATCTCAATTTACTACTTCAACGAGAATTTACTACTTCTGACCTCAGACTTTGTTATTTCTGACCTCAGAATAGAATTCAGCAGCCTTTAAAACCTCTGCATCCCATTGTCAAGTTTTGAAACCCTACCAGTATAGCCTGACTGACTGATTGCTTGGGGTTTTCGTAGAAAATAATTTCTGGTCCAGGTAGTGACTTATATCCCCTGTGATGGGCCCCAAGTTTGGGATTCTATGGTCTCTTCATATCTCGAAATTGTTGCTCAAGTCAACAAATCTCTCAATACATTTCCAATCTATGTCTCTTAGGGAGGCCCTTTCGATTGTATTCTGGCGCAGAGCCTCTTGTCTTGACCTCCAGAATCGGTCACAGTTGCATAAAACGCGCTCAGCAGTACCACATGGATAATATCACTACCTAGATTACTAATTAGGGTTATCAGTGGCCATTTAATTTCTAAGAGGAACCTACTTCTCATGTCCAAGGTAATCTTGAAAGAAGATAAAATGTCTTGAGAGGACCCCAATTAGTTTTTTTCGGTTCCAATATTATCCAGTCTGAACAGTTTCATCTTTTCCGGTTATGCACATCCTAGTTGGTCTGTATTTTGTGGCTTCTTTAATCCATACTCCTGTGAGAATGGTCCATGTTTGGGCTTGTGGTCTTGGTTTTCTACTGGGTTAGTTTTCTATCAGTATAGCCAGACTGGGTGAAGAAAGAGTCTGTGATTACATCTGATTCGGTCCTAATGTGCATATGTGAAAGGGTAATCCCTACCAAATTACATCACACTACCCTATTGTCTCACATTTCTATCTCCACATCCCTGACTCAATGTATTATTTTATTTTGGAAAGCTTTCTGTAAGACCTATGATTCGTAATTATGAAAAAGAAAAAAAATCCCTTCTTTTTTCTTTTCACCATGTGCTCACTGGTGCGACCTCTGCATTCTCCATATTGTCACGCGAAACTGGTCATATAATTCTACACAGGTATTAAAGGCATACAACTTGTGTTCCGAGAGTTTCGCCATCACCCATGTATTAGAACCATAATCAAGAACACACAAGAGCACAATCTCGTACTCCCCAAACTTAGTTGTTCTGTAGAGCATTGGTATTCATACTTTTGGTTTGCACAAATCCTTGTTCAAATTCACTGTGTTTTACATTGTCTCCTACCATTATCGAAACATACCTACGAATGCCCTGATCTCCTCCTACCTGCCTTGATCAGCTTAGCTGCTACGTAACTGTTTCCAAAGCTTTGTTGATTTTGCGGAGTAAATGTTGTTTTTCCAACAACTTAACATGAAGGTTTCAGGAATAGCGGTTGATGATCTGACTAAACTCTCCTCCTGTTGCATCATAAGTTAATCATTAAACTACTGGTTCCATAGGTATAAACTTCTATTTATAACACAGAGAAAATCTCCCCTTTTATTTTTGGATTTCTCGTTCCTGGGATTCAATATATTGTGAGAGCATTCTGAACTGACTCACCATTCTCTTGAACATGAGGTTTTTGATTCTATTTCGTTGTCTATTTCTTGTCTGCCATTTGTAATTTGTTCTCTGTTTCTCACTTCCCCTTTAACTCTTTCCAAAGGCCACAAGTATTTGTGGTTTGAATAATTATCATTTTATCATTAATTTCCCCACCAGAGCCACTGTTTTGCACACCTGATTAAACCATTGTTTTGGTTTGAAGGTTCATCTGCTCCACGTACCTCTTCAGCACCCCACTCTGCTTCGATGCCCCTTTTATGCCTGACAGACTGCGGTTTCATCGACTTTTAGGTAACTTTTCCCAGTTTGACTCATGGTTTCACCATTCACCGGTCTTAGTCTATGGCTTGATTGAACGTCACTTCGTGTATGGTTCCAGTTGTTACTTGTGTTGGTTTTCATGTCTGTAGAGTCAGTAGCACTCACTAGCTGGTATGTCACAGGATACAGTAGTCTGCGTTTGTGAGAGTAGGATATTTAGAATGGTTCACTGCATGGGTGGGTGGTAGTCTTTGCTAGGTATTTTGTGTTATGAATCTCTTCTGAGGCGTAATGTTTTTCAAATAACTAAACAGGAGGTTTCATCAGTAGTGGTTTATGATCTGGCTAAACTCTCCTGTTGCAGAATAAGTTAATCATTAAACTAATATAATAAGCTATATATTAAACTACATCCAATATTTCTCGTCAGTGGAACAAAAGCGTGATTCACAGATATTTGAAGCATTAGGTAGTTCATATCCAGGTGTAATTTCAATTGCTTTTGGCATATTAATGGCATCAGCAACTTTTCTTGTACCAACAATAATTGGCCATAACCCCTCCCCAAGAGCGTAACAAATTCATTTGGCGTGGAAACTTTCATGTCAGCCAGTGGTATAATCCTTCAGATATTGAGATGATATAGTAAAACCTCAATAGAAGGATCATCCTCACTCAAACGTTCAGCAAGTATGTAAATGCAACATGAGGGTATCACGAATTAGTATGGAAGTGAAAATTTTTTACTTTGCCTAGAGAATTTAGAGGTAGGGACACACTTATCGGCATCATAAGGACGGCACACATCGGATTTTTTTTTATTGTAGTGTGCACACTTGATCGGAAGTGATAGCATAGTAACTCCGTCACTCAAAACCCATGCTTACCAGTCAACACCCGTTTCCACTACACAGGTCACTTTACAACAAACAACCACGACATTTGTGAATATAGTTCCTAACGAAATCCACGAAATACCAAACAAAATCTCTATTTATTCTCGACAATGCGAAACACATCAAACTCAAAATTGCAAACTCAAAATTAGAAACACAAATTGGTAAACGAAAACTTGGCAAGCGAGAACAACTACCTACCTACTTACCTACTAATGTAAATAACGGAGAGAGTCAAGAGAACCATTTTCTGAAGAATCCACTAGTGCCGCTGACATATCAGTTCTTATTGTACAAAGACTTGAGACAGTCACTTTTCACCGTTCAGTGTATATTTAGGATGAGGAACAGTAGGTTCTAGGTGAATCTACTGTTCCTTATCCTCATATACACTGAAAGAAGACAAGTAACTGTCTCAAATCGTTCTTCAAATAGAACGAATATGCCAGCGCTACTGGCGAATTCTTCAGAAAACAGTTCAACATTAATGGTTCTCCCAATTCTCTCCTCCAGATACATTGTTTCTTCTTTTACCCATACTTGTTAGGCATACTGTTTGATGGTCCGATGAAACACTTCTTGTGAACGAGTAGATTTTGAAACATCAGAGAAATTAACAAGAAAAACATGTTTTACTTTATATTATGTATAAGTGTGGTTCATTCCAGAGTGGAAATGGCCATGCTCCATGTAGAAACAAAACGGTTACGTCACACACTAGCTAGCAAAATACATAGTGTTCTCAGTGCTTTCCCCTTCTCTTGATTTAAAAATTCTATTTTAATTATAAAAATAAATTTTGTAGACGTATTTCATCATATATTTGTGAATCAGAGGTGATCTAGAGTATATCAAAAAAGGTTTCAGGCCGAATTTCAGATGGGTGCATGTTTCTCATTGGACATGTGGTGGACATTTGGACTGTGAAGGTAGTTCTCTATAAAGTACTGCAACGAACATTGGTTGTTCAATGTACCTACAATAGACATAATAGATACAATTTTTCGTCTGGATTTTGTAATTGTTAAACAAGAAGAACTAAGTATGTAAATATGTCAAATTATGAGTGGTAACATAATTGACAATGTAGCAAATCGGTGATGAAAATGAGGTGAGGAATGGATGAAATTTTCAGGTGTTTTGCAAGTTAGATCCTAAACGATGTTCTATAAATTTCATTGCCATAGAATATTGTGGATTTCTCATGGTTTATCAGTCTGATTTCTTCCAAACTCCCCCGAGCCTATCTTTTGAAAAACTCCTGCTTCTTCGTGGTTCCTCAGCTCTAATCCGAGAATGGAATAAGATATCGCAATTCTGGTTTTGCCATTGTGTTTAGCACTAAAAAATCTTTAAACTGAGGTATAACTGGGAAAAAAATTGAAACTTTTCTTTTTTCGAAGTTTCCTATAACCCCCCTCCCCCTTTGGCTGGTCCAAAACCTTTTGAATATTTTTTCCCCCAGATTTTTATTTGCTTAAAACTCTGTATCAGTCACCCCAAAAATGCTCTCAAGTTTCACTTTGATACCTCAAAAATTGTGGAAAAAATTTAGGAGGGGGTGACTTTAGGGACACCTTGTATAAAAGCTGTTTGTTATAGTGTCCTTTACTTTACAGCTGCATTTTGATAACTTCTATTTCATATTATGATTTTCACTCTAGGAATTATCAGTGGTCTGTGTCTGAATGAAGGTGAAAACCTGATAAGGTCTTGTAACGGGCTAAAAATATTTTATACCTCAACAGGAGTTCGAACTCGCGTCCTCACAACTACGAGAAATTACGGGAAATTCCTCGTAGTTGCAACACTCTAACGATCAGAGCTATGAGGCCAGGGTTGACCAAACCTCTTCGACTGTGAAAGTTATTTTCCTGGAGCATAACATTTCCCCGGAGTCAAATACCAGCTGTCTCGGCTGGTTTGGGGTCGGACGAATGACTAAGTGAAACTGCAGGCCGCTGGCTCAGCAGATGCTCGCTGGAACAAGTCAGCAGTCGAGCGAGGTCATTGTCACGGTGTGTTTTGGCTCAAGTGAGTGAGGAAATGAAAGGCATAACAACAGGAAATGTGATGTTTACAGTCTTTTGGCTCGAGAGGGATTCAATTAATTATTGTTTCGTATGATTTCGGGTCCTACTGACTGCGCCACTGTAACGGGCTAAAAATATTTTATACCTCGACAGGAGTTCCAACTCGCGTCGTCACAACTACGAGAAATTACGGGAAATTCCTCGTAGTTGCGACACTCTAACGATCAGAGCTATGAGGCCAGGGTTGACCAAACCTCTTCGACTGTGAAAGTTATTTTCCTGGAGCATAACATTTCCCCGGAGTCAAATACCAGCCGTCTCGGCTGGTTTGGGGTCGGACGAATGACTAAGTGAAACTGCAGGCCGCTGGCTCAGCAGATGCTCGCTGGAACAAGTCAGCAGTCGAGCGAGGTCATTGTCACGGTGTGTTTTGGCTCAAGTGAGTGAGGAAATGAAAGGCATAACAACAGGAAATGTGATGTTTACAGTTTTTTTGCCGAGAGGGATTTAATTAATTATTGTTTCGTATGATTTCGGGTCCTATTTCGACTGCGCCACTGTAACGGGCTAAAAATATTTGATACCTCGACAGGAGTTTTAACTCGTGTCGTCACAACTACGAGAAATTATTATTAATTTCCCGAAGTTGCGACACTCTAACGATCAGAGCCATGAGGCCAGGGTTGACCAAACCTCTTCGACTGTGAAAGTTATTTTCCTGGAGCATAACAGTCTTCAATGTTGGGTCAGCGCTTGCGGACCCAAGTACGCACATGCTAGATGTTCCAAGAATAGTAAAGACTAATCTTGTGAGGATACGTTCATGCACCATAACCAATTATATACCTTCTCTTGGGTGACAAAATAGAGATTGTTTTTCTTCTCTATTTGATGGAGAAATATTCTTGGAGAAATAGACTCTGGAAAACTAGGAGAAATCAAGGACAGTAATTTCGATTTGTTGTAGTCTCCCTAAAAACAAAATCTATGATCACGTTAAGTGTAGCAAATCCTTCCTATAATACGTTGATATTTTACTGGAAAATATCTTCAATAATGAAGTTTGGCTTTGACTGTACAATTAGAATAATAGTCTTACCTTTTGAAAAGTTGTCAATTCTTTTTCAGAGCCATCAATTATGACCCTAAAAATGCCGTCTACTACTGCAACAGAGCTGCTGCCCACAGTAAACTACGAAATCATCAACAAGCAATAGTTGACTGCAAAATTGCCATCGAAATTGATCCCACATACAGTAAAGCTTATGGGAGGCTTGGGTATGTATCTTGTGTTTTATTTTCAAATAGAAAATTTTTGTATAAAAGTGAGGTGGCACTGTCACTGGACCTCACCACACCGTACTTGACTTACACGCTGGTCTAAACCCGTCCTGTGTATTTCAGTAGGGATGGCTGCATTGCCACCAGACCTCACTTGAGTGAGCCAGAGTGCCCTGACTTTGTTGTAACTATGGTCTAGTTGAGCTGGTACCAGGGTGTAGTTCCGTCTCTCCTTCAATTCTCCACCTTCTCGTAACCTCATAATGCTAATTTAAATAAAATATACAACATCGCTTTATTGAAGGAAGATTGTATTTCACTTACCTTCAACTTATAGTTAGTTCTCCATATGCACCAACATCCTTTGTGAATTACAAGAACGGATATCTATACACGCTGAAGTAGTTATGAAACTATGCATTGATCAGTTTCTCGATTTTGAAATTCATCCATCGTATTTTGATCAATCGGCAACATATATGGAGTCATAATGTCTCTCACATTAAATAAACTAAAAATAATTTCCAACTCATAATCAGAATCGGATATTTATTCCTAATTGATGAGAATTTCATTATCAAACGATCACCATTTGTTATGCCAACAAACCAACTAGCTGGCACCTTCTATCATGTGACTGCAGTAAAGTCAAGAGTGGCCTGGTTGCAGTGTCACCACACCTTACTATAATATAAATGTGATGCGTCCAACAATGTTGGAAGCATGTTTTTTTACAAAGTTTCTCCATGTTAAACCGTTATAAGTCATCTTGACTCAAACCATAAATTTGAACAATTTCTTTTTGGAAAGGATACTATTGGCTATAGTGTACTTGTAAGTTAGTTAGTGGATGAGATGCAAGAGTAGTAGTGCTCATCTTTACAGGATACCTGTCTAAATTTTCTTTTCTTTAGCGAATTTTTGAAGAAATTATCAGTGATTGTGTTGAAAACCATTAGCAAATTTCCTATTAGTGTTTCTTATTTGTTAGTTGTGAATCATACTTTACTCGATTGGAAAACTCAATAATAATGACAACAATAACAAGCATATCCATTGCTATTGCTAAAGTTACAATCAATCAAGAGCATATGTCAAAAACTTCTAGATCTGATATTTGCGTCAAAAACTTCTAGATCTGATATTTGCATCAAAAACTTCTAGAAAAACTAGGAGTTTTTGGTACATGCTCGTTCTGATAGTTGTATACATGAGCGCTTAACCTACATACTCAGTGGTGCTAGGAACTGCTTTACCTAGAGTCAATCAACAGTGTGGTACTAGGTGATGCAGATGAAGAATTCGGCCAAGCTGTGTAACTCTCCCTCGAGGAGGAAGTCGGGAGTGTCATACACTCAAATGAATTCAAATCATGCTGCACAAATTATATCTTTTTACAAAAAAAGGTGCAACATTATCTATTTCACAAATATAGCCTTTGAATAAAAATGTTTAGGAGAAGAATAATTATACCGAATCTGATGGGTGTTGAATGAATAAAAGGAGGATCTGAGAAACCCCTTCATCAGGTTGTTGATTAATCTGGTTTTGTTTATTATTGGTCCATCATGCGATGCCATTCTATTATCCTTATAGGCTTGCATACTGTGGATTGGATGATTACAACAATGCTTTGGCCAACTACAAAAGAGCATATGACCTTGAACCATCAAACGAGGGTTACAAGAAGAATTATGACTTGGCCAAGATGAAAGTCAAAGAAAACAAAGACACAGCTAGCGAGGATGGGTCATCTGCAAATGTTGGTGCTGCCCGCTCTTCAGGAAGTGTTCCTCCAACAGCGCCACCAAACCCAATGGATTTCTCTAACTTGTTCACAAACCCTCAGCTATTGAATATTGCGTCTCACATGCTGTTAGATCCTCAGCTACAGAATATGTGAGTTCAAATTGTTCATTCATTTATCATTTCATTGTTGTCTCCATCCAAGTTCATCCCATTAGAGATTAAATATATGGGTATATTGTTTATTGATTAATCTATTTATTTATAAATGGTGTCCTCGAATGAATGGATTGCTAATCGTATCTATTTCTTTACCTACTGGTCATGATTTTTTGTTATAATTCAAAAATCAGTGTTTTTGTGCGACAGTGGTATGCTACGCTCTTGAACCTCGTTATCCCAAATTGAAAACCACTGTTTTTTTTTTTTTTTTTTTTTTTCTTAAGAAATCTGATTCTAATAGAACTCGGTAGACTATTGGTGTTAATTCATGGAATATCAC